>JAFBJW010000118.1:959620-1207030 GCA_016785235.1 Pseudorhombus dupliciocellatus
CACCTGCTCCTTATCGACAGCATTGACTTTTGAACTAAAACCTGCTGCAGCTGGATGGGTATTGATCCTGTCAAACCAACTGGTCCGTTGTGTTCAATATGATCAGGGATGCTTGACTATGATACTCACATTTGACAGTTCTGAGAGGTAACAGATTCATGCAGCTTCACGGATAGCAAACATCTTCCTCTACTCTCCTTCTATCTTTTTTGTCTGTTTTTTGGGACAGGTGTTGTTTGTGCCCCACTCTTTCCATCTCAGCAGGTACCATGAATTCAAATTATATAGAACAAAATGCTGGACATGTCTCAAGGTCAGTGCAGCACATGTGGTTTTAATATAGTCCACAGTGCAGTGAATAGTGGATGGGGACACACACACACACACACACACACGCACACGCATGAAGCGCAGCCAAAAAGGAAAAGTGAGTGCGGCGACGTATCCTGGCTTGTCTGGCTTGTTTATTTCAAATCAGCAGAGTGGTTGTTGGGGGTGGTGAGATTTTATGTACCTGTGTGTGTTTTTGTGTTAACAACATTTGGCTTGTTTGGCAATATACAGCAACGTTTACAGGCAAACAAGTGAACAGTAAAGGAGGGTTTTCCCCGGTGATAATGAAACACACGAACACTGAATATTATGAGACTGTAATTTACGAGAACAGTCTACAATATCCCTGATGTCGTTATGGAGTCAGGTGGCGATGACATTCTGGACGTGTTTGAGCTTACTGCTGCAAACGTGTGTGCTTTTATGTGCGATGTACTGGCAGCTGTAATCCTCACAGGTGTTCAGAGGTACGGATGTGATCAGCTTTCCCTCGGCTGCTCGTGAGCTGCCTCAGCCATCCCCCAGACTCCCCCTCCGTTGTTTGGACTGTTGATTGAACAGAGATTTATGCTCATGTGTGTTTCTTTTGGCAGATGACTTCTCTAGCGTGTGCAGTGCACATTGCTGTTCACATTCTTTAAGGACTCCCTCACAGGGCAAAACTTTCGGTAAAAGGGATTTTTTTTTTTTTTTTTTTTTTTTTACCACTTTCTATTACTCCTGGAAACATACCTACCTTATTTGTCGACATAGTGGATGTGGTGTAATTAATTGGGGCTGAGAGAGCGTATGTTTTGGCCCTGGCCTCTTGCCCCCTCATCTTCGCCTCCTGTGGAGAAGTTAAAGCCAGATTCTTTGGTCCTTGAATGCCGGTGGTTCCGGTCCAATCAGCACCGCTGGCTCTTCTCCATTCTTCCCTGTAGCTCAACATTCCATCCCTGTGGACGGCCAACACGGCCCTGCATTTTTCCATTCTGTTTGGGACCGTTTTCCATCGCAGGAAGCCAGATGGGACTGTGGCATGCCAGGCATTTCACCTGGCTCGAGCCGTGTCTCCTGACGTCCTGGCCGCCAAGGGCCCGGCGGGCATGAACCACCTCCTGCTGAGGCACGCGACGCCCCTCGCATTGTTCCCGGCTTTGGCTGCACCTCAGGACTTTCCCGCAGGCTATTGTTCCTGCCAGTGGGGAAGAGAAAGCACACAAACACAAACTCAGACTGACACACACTCGCACACACGAATGCTTCCCTTAATATGATACCATTCTAAAACTGAAAAAGAATTGCTTTCAAAACGAGAAAGAGCAACAACCTACATGTTAGTTAACAAGTAGAATCGTTTTAATGAACGCTGTTCCCTCTCTGGTTCTGAGGCTCCAACTGAGAGGGCAAGAGGAACAGCATTCATTTAGTCCTGTTTCGCTTAAAGTACTTTCTCTCTGCAGTCCATCAGTGCCTGTGCTCTCCATAAACCCCATTCTCTGACTTATTGCATTACATTCCTCTGACCGCAGGGGGTGAGAGTATGGCAGAAAGCCTCCTCTGGGTCAATGTCTTTGTGGCAAACCTTCTGCATTGAGAAAAAAAACTCAGATGTGGCTTGCTAGTGTCAATGAGTTCAGAATCATGCACCTTCAGGAAAACCAGTGTTCGCCAAAGGAATGTCATTTTTGCAGTTATGTAATGATCACTTCTTGAAGACACTTCCAGTCTTCACTCCCTTCTGGCCATAGGTTTCCCCATAGGTCTATGTTCGTCATTCCCATTTATTTATAACTGTTTACACATAACGTGGCTTTCCTGCACTTTATCCATGTAACATCTGGGTGCCTGGTATGCATCTGAATCCTATTAATGGAAGCTGTGGTCAAGTTTGGGCAAGCCTTTATTCCTCCATTGGTGAATTCACACTTTTGACTGTTTTTCTCGATAATTTCTCACTTTGCTCAGAATCCCTCAACAAATTCTGACATCATCATCTCTGAACAACGATCCCTATCTCATCCATTACCTCATCGCACCAGCATCTTGATTCCAAGTTGGCGTGCTCGGCTTACACTTGATAATGATTCACATATTAGACGTCTGAATGCCAACACCGCTCTTTGTGGCTGTACTCAGTAATTACCTGATCTACTTTCACTTGACCTCTCCCTCTGTGACAGATACTTGGGAGACTGTCAAAACCAAAACAATGGGCTCTGGTCTTCTCTGGGTCCAAGGCGAGGAGACACCCCTGACTCTGCAGCTATTTCTGCCTGTGCCACGCTGACTGCATTTCAGTGTTGTGAGTGTGATAGACTACTAATGAGACAATGATGGAGCTGGCTTCTTCAGCTCAGGGCCTGGCTGTTTCCCAGACGTGCAACTGGCCAAAACGATGGAAAATGTGTTTATGCAGGAGAAGCCTTATGTTATCTTCACAGGTTTCTCTCCCCGTCTCATTTGAACGCACAGACTTAAGATCACTGTGCTCTGAATGCATCTGTGGTGAATGCACATGAGACGCTAAATTCAAGGAGACAGATAATGAGGTCTCTGGGGGTTAATTGGGTTAATGTTCACAGGGAATTATCCCCCACGAATGTGAGTAAACAGAAAACGACTGTAGATAAGAGGTGAGGGCAGCAATCACATGGACGGTGATCGTGGGCACATTCATTAACCTCTTCACAAATGTAAACATTTACTTTGCTACATAAAACTAATTCCTACACAGAGCTCGATGAGATGCAGGGCCCGAGGCTGACTGAGAACTAACTTCTGCTCCAAAGATGCAGAAGTTTAGTCATTGGTCTTTTTCCCCCAGATTACCCACAATGACATCACCTCGCTGTGACTAATATTATGTGTTTATCAAATGCTGCTCGTTGGCCAGCATTTCTCATCATAAGCACATCAAGTGTGGGCTGCTGCTGGTGGCTAGGTCATGTTGCAGTGCCCAGAATAACTCCATTCACCAGTGCGTCACTTTTACTGGGATTGCACGTTAATGGGAACACAGAGGTAGGTGGCAGCTATAGCCAGAGGACTGCTTTCATTTCCAGACAGTGGTGATCCCTGAATATTTTCACTGGCAAGGATCTATCTTGGGTCCAAACAATTCAGTCTGAATATCATTTGATGATAAACACAAGTCCAGGGAAAGGATACAATTCCAAAATATTCGAATACCTGAATGCATGCTGCCTGTAATATTGTCTCCCCTGTGCTCTGTCTCTTGCCTGCACTTAGTGAGCAATTTAATATTTTCTTTTGTATGCCTGTTTTCTTTAATAATTATTTCCTATGACATTTCTTTGAACGAATCCCGTGTTTTAATGTCATTTTCGAGAAAATCTGAATGTCCTTGAGGGAGAACGCCTGTTGAATCTCAAGCAGTGACTGTTCAGTCATTACTGGAACCTTGGAATGAACTGTTGATGGTACATGCAGGAGATGAGGCTTTAAACCTCCCCTAACGTGTTTATTGTCTGTGCAATGAAAGGAATTATCCCTTTATATATATATATTCATTGTTCTCAAATCTGTATGCTGAGCCCCAATTGCTGTTTTAGGAATCATGCAACAGGCGGAAAATGTCACTTAAAGCAGGGAATAATCTCATGAAACTCCCTGGAAGTGAAAGTGATCTTTTATAATGAGTCTTTTTAAATGAATAGCAAATAGATGTTATTTATAAAGCTCCATTCCTCTCCATGTAGCTGTTTCCTAACTAGCTGGCCACTGCCCGCATTAGATTATCAACCTCGTAAATTGCAGTCACGGCTAATTACATGGGGAAGGAATCCGTGACTTGTGCAGTTTTGGGCAAAACTGCACACTTGCAAAGCCACATGGACAAAATGTATTCACGAAACGTGGATGCACACAAACTCACTGAGACACACTCGCACACAAACACACATATTTACACTTCTGGTGGCCAACACATGGAGGGGACCACCCAAGATGGAGCAGCCTGTTTGAAAATAATGAAAATTCCGCGGCAGCCTGGTGCTGCACAGCAGCAGGCCGACGCAGCGCTGCGTCTACACAGGCAAGGCTATATGGACGCTCACATCCCACCTGGCTGCAGCGGTTAGGGAGCGCAGGCAGAAAGCCATAATGATAAACACTTACAGTATTTTCCCCCCTCTGCAGCTAAAAAAAGACATCTGTGGGATCTTTCTGCCTGTGCACGCCGTCCGGAGGGAAACAACAACAGCAGATAGCTGGAGCCCATTCCAGGCTGCATTACCATTTTTTTATAAGATAATCTGACAAACAGGTCCTTTGAGAACAACCGTTGTCCTGATGACTTTTAATTTGTTAATTACTTCATGCAAAGTAAAACATTTAGAGGCAAGCACAGTAAAATGATGGACAAACCCATTTAGCAGAGACAAAGAGGATAAATAATCACACAATTACACATTACATACATACACAATTAATAAGACAATAATGCATCGACATTAAGTACAATCTCTGCACGTTGTGTTGTCAAAACGACTGATATTTCAAAACTGTAATTGGGAGAACCAAACCAAAATCTTTTTTTTTTTTTTTTTTTTTTTTTACCAAATCAGCATTTTATTAAACATGTGAAAATGGGGTTAAAGATGATGACAGACAGTTGAGGCTGACTCACCTCAAATGACGTCAGAAGAGCAAGACATGTGTGGAAGTGGAGACAGTCCTTTTATATACTCTACTGCTAAAAGTTTTCGTGTGTAAATATGTGCCTTGATGTGTCAGCACGGCTCTTGCTGCTTTCTGGTTTCTGTCATGAAATGAAGAGCACATTACGCTCCGGTATTCACGGGCAGCTTTTCGTGTTTAAACATAGAATGTTAAAGGACGCAGCACTTCATCAGCAGCCTTTTGACATCTTGCTCTGGGTGTACTTTGATGAATTGCATTTTAAGTGTTTGGATTGAATGACCTCCCCTGCACCAACACTTCAGCAGCCAACAACGCAACAATGAACAATGACTGAGTAACGCAGTCGTGCGACTACACACATACTCACCGTTAAGCAGCCACACAGACAATCATCCAACCCCATACATGCGCGCACGCACACATACACACCACCACCGCCGCCGCCGCCGCCGCACACCCAGTGGCTGCAAGAGGAAAGCTGCAGATGAGGTGAAAACATGGCAGCGGTGAAATTTGGGGCTTTCCTGCTGGTTGAGACAATATGTAGGAACCATATGGAGTCCAGAGGCTCTTAGGCTTCCTGTGAGTATGAGTCGCTCAAACCAAAGAATGTGCCTAGCCCATTTGTACTATTTAATTTAAATGGCTACTGAGGACAGCAGGGGTGTTGCATAGACCCAGGGTCCTCCAGCCTCCAGTGCACAACAACCATCCCTGGAACTGCAGTCATGCTCCCCCTCTGGCTGCTGCCTGAGGAAACCCATGATGACGGTATGCAATGGTCAGACACAATTCTACCAGTGTTGAGTGAGACTTTATCAGTCATCCCTCAGTTGTTTCACAAGCAGGCCCATGTTCCTGGGGCCAGATGGAGCCACTCGTCTGAGATTCCAAATGAGGCTCATTGCATACATTTCATTCTCGTTTCAAAGGAATATCTTGTAGGTCTAATGTAAAAGTCATGATGCATAATCTGATGAACACACACACATTCATGCAGATCTATTCTATCCACTACATATGGATCGGCAAAGAAATCTACATTACACATTGATGTAAAATGAATCAAATCCCCTCAGTTCTTCTCTAGTTTTTGCATAATCCCGCTGAGAGACCAACATTATTGAGGTGATGGGTCAATTCAAACAATAGCACTACTTAAAGCAAGACTAATGCCAGTGCTGGCCAAAAGGCTTGGCAAGTCAAAGGGTATGCTGGGTCAGTGCAGTTTATTTTAATGTTTAACTACTCAGGAAGGATCTTGGCTCCATTGTTGTGACTGAAAAATTAGGGGGGACAATGAGTGAGAGAATACAATACAAGCTACATTTCCTACATAAGAAGCCCAGCAGAACATCAATAATACAGTACCCAAAGGTCAGAGCTGTCCTGAGCGCGCTGCTGAGACCAAACATGGGCAGGACAATGAAAATATTTTCACAAAAGATAATGCAAACAGTGATGAATAAAGGTGCAGAGCGGGTCCCTTTGTTTTCCAGATGAAGGCTCCTTCACAAAAACATCAAATTATGTGACCTGATATTGTCACAACTTAATTAGTGAGTGGGAGTGAGGTTGAATCAGCATAACACTGTATACGTGTTTGTAGCTCTGTGGGGGTTAAGCCAGAGGAGTTACGGTGCACTGAGACTGAGGTTACTCCAGTCCAGAGGATTGGTCCTGCGCCAGCCCTCCTGAATCCAGAACATTTTGTACCGTAGTGAAGGCATTCAGGCGATAGCCATTGTCCACACACACCATTGCCCTTGCTCTCACTCGCACAAACACACACACACAGACAGTCAAGTAAATTCTTTGTTTCTTTTTTTGTATGGACCAAAGTTTTATTTTGGATTGCAACTAAATGACTTTAACCCAAAATCCCTGAAGTGAACTCTAAACCCCAGCCTATATTCCGGAGCCAAAGCCTTAAAACTAGACCTGAACTCCAGCTGCGACCATAAACGTCTAAACCGTTGCCAAGGAATGACCCAGAATTAACTTCTGAAAGTGAGTAATAAATTTATTTTATGCTATTCTCCCATCATCTCCAGTCACTTTTCGCTTTCACTCTTTCTCTTTTTTCTCCTCACTCTTCAGTTCACTCAAACCTCTCATGTGACTCACGGAGGATCACTGCGTACGTTTTTTCCCTATTTAAGGTGCCAGCCAGTCTTCTTTCTTCACATGTCAGGTACTTTATATAAAATGAGTAATTAGTGGATTAAAATACTTTAGGGCTTTTCTTTGGGAGGGATACAAAGCAGATTTTTAAGAAATAACTCTGTTTTGCTAGAGATTCACTAGACCTGTATGTATGTGTTGCAAAGCCTAAAAAGTGTGGGCACCCCTGGTTTAGACTCAGATTCTCAGTCATGTCTGCTAACATGAAGCACTAACGTTGCGTGAGGCTGTCTGAGGTGACACGAGGTTCCATAGATTGTGGAAGTTACCGTACAGAACAAGGAAGCAGTTGAGTGCAGTGATAAGCTTTTTCCTGTTTTGCTTTCTTTGACGTAGCTGGGCAGAATATGTGCTTGCATGATCATCTCGTTTCTTCACTCGCTTTGTTTTGTTTGTGCGGTTTTTGTGTAAATGAACGCGGCGTAACAGATATATGCTGATTTCTGCTGATGCTGATCAAAAGGGCTGCTATCATCAAAGGAACGTGGAAGTAAGTCTGCCAAGGCCTTTGATGCTGCAGCAAAACATACACACAGCTGATGACGGAATGAGCAGCAGGGGAGGGGGGAACTGAGCATTCAGACGAACTTTAAAGAGGAAGAAGAAGAGGATCAAGGGACGTTTGGACAACAACTACAGGGAGAACAATCATAAAGTAGAAGAAGAAGAAGATGATGATGATGAAGAAAACATCTTTCTCCATCTCTTATTTAGCTAAATACTGTCTGTCTTACTGTCTCTCTCTCTCTCTCTCACACACACACACAGGGACTGAACAACTTGAATAAAGCTAACATCTTTATACACATATCTTCCACTGAAAGGCTCTGGGCCTGGACTTACAAACATCTCAATTTAGCTGTGGTTAGCGTTAACCGTTAGCCGCAGCCCCCACCCCAAGAGAATTAATAGGCAGGGCTGGACACAGACATCCCCTTGTCTCTACCTAGCAGATCCCACAGTATGCACACACACACACACACACACACACACAGTCCTAGCTGCGCACAGGGCACGTTGTGCTAAGTATAGTCGTGCAGGGCTAACCACACACTGGAGCTGGAGGTTTGGCTGTGAGACAACTCGGGCTGCCAGGCTAGCTTTCCCCCCACGTTTTTAGAAGTGTCCGTCACACACAAACACACAATCACTCTGGGGGCTAGAGCTATTTTGAGAAGCCCAGTAAAATAAGAGCCCGAGCTGCACTTGGCGCAGCCCGAGCACGATAAAGTATGCAGCGTATTCACACAGTGTAAATACACAGACCCAAAAGCTGACAGTGGGTACGCATAGAATTACACAAATGTATATTTACACTTGATAAACACCTGGTAGCTGAGAATAAACCATGTCAACAGCCTCTTTTTTTTTTTTTAAATTACCTGATTCCAATACTGCTTTCAGGTCCTTAAAATACCAGAGAAGCAGCAACAGCCACCAGAGACTCTGAGGGAGCCTTTTACTTTATTACCCATAACATATTACTGACAGAAAAATAACCATTATATTATTATCAGTAAACACAACAAGATATTAATCACAGACAGATGAAATGAACATCATCAACACAAGGAATTCAGGAGTGATTCAAGGCCCTATAGGCAGAAAGGACTCTGGCTGTGTATTGGACCAAATAAAAGTTGTCTTTGCTGTGGGCTCACTTACTCAGTAGTTCCCGGGGGCTTCCTCTCAGCTCTCCCAGACAATTTTCCTCTATGACTACGCTGCTTCAACACCCCTGACCACACTGAAAAGAATAACTCCAGAACTGTTTAAGTAAAGGTACATGAACACGTGTTCTAGCTCAGCAGTGGCTCTGCAGCTGTTTCACAGGAAGGAGCCGAATTGAAAAAGGTATATTTTTGTGTCTTAAGTTCATACATACATGTAATGATGTTTTGTGGCTGTTTTCATTAGGCGTGCTATGGTAAAACACAGTGTCAGGGATCATAGACAACATCAGAGTCGCACTGTTGACAGCTGGAAATTACCAAAACATTTAGCATTGAATCGTGTTTATTTAGCCAAGATGTTGTATGGAAGAAAAAATGACCCAGCAGCGTACTTGTTTCACTTTATTGATGGACCCCGGTCCTAACTGAAATGATGCGATTAAGCAGAGTCGTTTTCTTTTTCATTAGAGCTGTGTCTCTACACAGAGGAACCTTTTTCTTTTCAACGTAGCAAATCCATAATATGACCCATGTCACTTAAAGGTTGGCAAGCATCATTAATAATGTCGTGACCCCAGACAACAGTGAAAACAAATGAGCCACTGTGCTCCACAGCAGCTGTGGGTCAGAGGTATACCACTCCTCTGAGGACTGTAACTCAGCTAAATGTGTGGACTATCAAACAATTACAATCAGTCTCCATTCTGCTAAATTGAAGAAAAAAACAAAAAAAAAACTAGTCAGGGTCTGCTATTTAGAAAGCCTACTAAAACTTGACCACCTCCACAAGGACCTCAATTATCTGGCAGTGTGGCCCCAGCTCCGGCCCGACCCCACTTCCCTGGTAATAACCTCTCAGAGCCAACAGGAGACCCCTAAATAGCAGCACTTAGACGGCCACGGGTGGGCAGACATCGACCCACGGGGCAGCCAAGGTTCCATAGACTGCAAATTGATAAATACATATGTGCAGTCGCCAGCTGAGAGCAGACCTAGCCAAGTGATTAGGGTTGTCCTAATGAGTAGCCTTCGATAAACCAGAGGTTCCTGTATGCTACCGTGTACAAAATCCTTACTTCCTGTCCCCTGGGATCTCCCGGCTATCAAAAAATTCAAGGGTTAGGTAAAGAGGTAAAGTGTTGGACATGATTCTTGAGTTGCTGGAGATGTCGTCATGAAAACAAGGCTCACGTCTCGTCTGTCATGGTCTGACCTGACCCAGCCCTGATGCACACTGAGGACAGCCTTTCAGAAAAGGTCAGATGTCACTAAAGAAAACTGCGTCTTGACCTCAGACACACTCAGGCTGGTGCCATCAGCACTGCTGTTAACAAAGGTTAATGCAGTGCTTCACTGACGACCTGCTGTCAGACATGGACTGAACCAAGTGATTCAAAGAGGTATGTAAAAGCCCAAACCAGTCAGAGGCTCCTGACAATCTACTGAGTTTCTTCTGCCAGCCCCCTCGTAAAAAAAAAACTCCAGTGTCTGAGTGTGCACGTAAGGGAATATGGCAAGGGATTCACCAGGACCCAGTGTGTTCATGATGTACCTGACGAAAAGAGTTGTAGTCGATGCCAACTGGAGAGGTTTTGCTGATGAGGGCCAATGTCAGTGTCCATGTGCTATCAGCAGAAACACCCATTAATCTTTCTCCTCTGGTGTTACATAATGAGCACAAACCCGATCCTCCAACACTTTCAGTCCAGATACGCTACATCATTAGGGCTGCAGGCAGTTCTATTCTTTATGTAAGCTGTGAGCCTCCAGGAGCCATGCTTTATTTCCTCTCAGCATCAGTATGTGTGGAGTCCTCCCACACAGTTGTAATCTCAGTGTCGTCTCGTCCCTGCCCCATGAATCCAGCCTGTCAGAGCACGTTGTGAACATCCCGGGAGAGTGAATGCAACCTTTGACATTGTGTGTTTAGATATGCAGATGGAGGGCTGCATGCCTGTTTGTCTTTCGGTCATGTTTTAAATATATTTATCGGCTCTATTTGTTCATTAAATGTGAGGCATTTGGCCAAAGCTCCCATTCTGCCCAGCGATCGCTACGATGTTTGTGAGACAACATTTAGGTTTGGCTCCTTCTGGACGGAGAAACAAACATATCTTTATATACATTTACTTTTATAATATACAGTATGCTAGGAGAGTTACAACTGCTGCATTTTCATTCCATTTTACTACCCATGCAGTTGCTTTCACCATTGGGAAATATGTGTTTTATGTAATTTAGTTTCTTACAGGGCCATATAAATATATAGCTTAATAAAACTTGTTTTACTCCTGTTCATCTAATCCAAGCACATATACAGCATATTGATGATGTGTTTTTATTTTTCCTGTGCTCATTTTATCCTTATCTCAACCCTGTCGGCAATGCAGCCCCAGTGTCAATGATCCATGAGCCCAAACAGATCAAATAATCCATCAACTAGTCCACGTTGTAAATCTGGACTCTGAATTTTCTCCCTCGTCTGCTCATCTGCAGCTGTTTAAAGCATGTCAGCCTAAACAAAGCCTCCAGATCTCAACTCCTGGATGAAGTTAGAGGACAGACAGCTCAGTGCTTTCCCCTGCTAAAGCCCTGGGAGTGAATCACGCAGGATCCAGACGTCCAGACATGCCTCTGCTGGGCTTCATCCCTGCACGCCCCGAGGCTACGGGCGATGAAGGGGTGTGGCAGGCTGACTGGGGATGGGACAGAGCATGTGTGTGTGTGCGTCCGGGGGGGGGCTCTCTGCAGGTGTGTGCGTGGGAGGATTTAGGAGCTGTGCCAGTCAGGAGCTCGCTCAGTGTGAGAAACCATCTGTCTGCACTGAGTCAGTTGTCCGTCTGCGACTTTGCAAGATTCTTTGCTTGATTTACTGTTATTTTGGTTTTGTCTGTACAACCACACTAATATTTGCCTGTTAACCCAACAGAACAAGTCCTATAAACATGCCATGCAGCAACCTTTCTGTTCAGGGGAGGTGGGAGCAAGACATCCTGCTGTGTTCTCACAACAGCTCCTCTAGCTCCACATAGAACCTCTGGAGAAGGTCCAGAGGTACACACACACACACGCACACAGTGGTTACACAGTGGATACTCACATAATGCCTTTTCTAGAACCCCCCCCCCCCCCCCCCCCCCCTCTCCCCCCCCCCCCCCCCCCCCTTTGTCCCTCATAATTACAGATAGACACACACTTGCCTACTCCCACCAAGCTTCAGGGTGTCATTGAGTAATCTTAAACCCTACCTGGCTGATGTCCAACCCCTCCAAGTAAACATTAAGAGGTTCCCCCAGTCAGCCACCATTACACACACACACACACACACACACACACAGTGTTCAGTTACTTCTGCAACACCTCTGC
This sequence comes from Pseudorhombus dupliciocellatus, assembly GCA_016785235.1. Taxonomy (NCBI): domain Eukaryota; kingdom Metazoa; phylum Chordata; class Actinopteri; order Pleuronectiformes; family Paralichthyidae; genus Pseudorhombus; species Pseudorhombus dupliciocellatus. The sequence goes on from JAFBJW010000118.1 coordinate 971,824, forward strand.
TGAAAAAGCCCTGATAACTTCTATCATTGCACTGGACAGGGAGGGGGAGGGGGAGTGATGATGGTGGTGGTGGGGGGGTGAGAAAAGATTATAACTAACAGATACAGCGAGAGATTGGACGTTCAACCAGAGGTGAAGTGATGTCAGCGCAGGTCAAACATCGACGGCTGAAATGTGTGTGTGTATGTGTGTGTGATGCTGTAACCACAGTATGTAACTTCACTTCCTCTGCCTACACCCAAGCTAATTAGACTGCAGCCACACTTCCGTCCTCCCCGACTCTGACCTGCCAAAAGCTGCTAATTATAGACTGACCTTGACAGTGGTGCTTCGTGCTCAACTGCTGCTCTCCCACTCAGTGCGCGGGGCCCGGTCAGAAAGCAGCTGTCACTCTGGGTCAAAGTCACCCCCCAGCTGGGTTTTCTGACATCTCTGCAACCGGTTCACTGCCAAGAATAAAAGGAGGGAAGGTAAACTAAATGGAAGTAAGTAAACAGCTGTCGGACAAATAAATATATAAATCAGACAATCATTTGTTTAATTTGTGTTGCGTCTTATTTGAGTAGAGTGTAACAAACTCAGGGCACAGTGCTGATGAATCCATTCATCAATGAGGCAAAGTGATGGTTTGAAGACGTTCCCATAATGGGAAATAATTCCTTCTTAGCTTTCTACAGATTCATATTCACACGGCTAAAACATTTCCCTTGTGAGGTCACTGTGACCTTGACCTCTGGCATCAAAAATCAAATCCATTTGTAGTATGTTTGTACCAAATCTGAAGAAATTCTCATGAGAATGGGAGAGATATCCCAAAAACACCAGCACAGCGCATTCAAGTTGAATGATTTGTTCCAGGTACAGTATCTCAAAAGCTGTCAGGATCTTTAATGAGGCTTTCTCAAAGAATCAAAGCTCAAGCCTGAAAGAGACGCTTCACGGGTGGGAAAGTCCAGCATTTCAAAGCATCAACTTAAATAAATAAATGGAAATTTGGAATCCTGATGTCACAGACAGACTTTAGCTACTGCTTCAACACTGTGCATGCTGTGAGGTACAGAAAGGTTCCTCTCACCTCCTGAACTAACATTAAACTGATCAGAAGTCCTTTGAGGAGAACATGGACAGTTACTCCTGACAGAATGGCATTAGCCTGCTTGTTTACTGTCACATGAAAACTAAACTGAACCACTCCAAGTGGCACAGATCACATGCAGCTCACCACATATGGCTGAAGACTCCCCGGCTGAGTGTAAACCACTGGAGCCAGCGTGGAGTCCTCCCCAGACAGAAGCTGCCCCGGGGCAAAGGCTCCATGCTCCACCAGCCTCCCCAAAGCAGCAATTTGGCTTCTTTGAGGTTGGTTTTGGCGGACTGAGTCAAAAGAAGCTAGTCACGAAGTATCAAAGCACATTTTCAGTTTTCTTTTTCTGTGACATGGATCCAATAAAGATCTCAAAATATGTCAGAGTATCATAACAAGATTGCACATGTAGTATTTCCATAAGAGGTGGGTAAGGGTTTTATATACAGCTTGGGTAAATTATTTAAAGTTTTTTTTTACATGGCACATTTTCCTGCGTACTTGTGTACTGTGTACTTGTTTGGTGTGCAGCTGCTTTAGCCTTTTGCCACAAGAAGAATTTCCCTATGGGATAATAAAGTTAATTCGAGGTGATATTACATTAGAATACATTTAAATAAAGTGTGTAGGACTTTTTCATTTTCATTGTTCATCCAAGCAAGCTGGCTGTACACATTCGTTTTGAATTAAGCGGCCACTAAAACAGTAGCTTTAAACTGCGAGCATCGCTCAGCCTCTGTCCCCCTCTCATTAAAATCATTTGCTAAATTTGGGCTATAAAAGCAAATGCAGCAATTGCTGGCATGAGGCTCCAATTAAAGTTACTACTGGGGGGTGGGGGATTTTCCAGATCTGTCAGTGAGTGTGTGTGTGTGTGTGGGGGGGGGGGCTGCCATGATCGTAAGCACCTATGTTTGATGGATAGTGGAAGAAATGTGGTCGTGCAGAAGCTTTGATCCTCTCACAGCTACGCTATCTGTGACGAGAAGCTTCAGGCGGTCATGAGATTTTTGGCACCTTCATGACAAATCCATAATCCGTGTGGGTATACATTGGCTTTTGGCATACACAGCCAGGAGTCATAAATAACAGCTTCAGCTTGTCTCATAGCTTCTTTCAACAACTATTGGAATATTACTTCTTATTGCAATATAAAGCTCAAGGGGTTGCCACTGGATTGAATCGTGTACACTATTATGGATAGTTCATCTGCTGGGACACTTTCTTGGATGGATGACTTTTTTCTGTCCTGGAAACTAAATGTATGTTTTGCTCTTTGTTAGTGGGCTTTTCCAATTTGTTTGCAGGAAACGGTTTGGATCCTAAAACAGCATCTGAAGTCATCGTATAAACGGTCATTTGCAGTGTTTGTTTAAAAAACTCGCTCAAAGTTTGCTCACAGTTTGTTCAAGGGACGATTATATCATTACACGTGATTATAGGATTATATCTCACCATCTCTCTGAGTTACATCAGACTTCTACGATTCACTGGAGACTCCCATACAATATGCGTGAGGGCAACGGAGCACCAGGACATTTCCTCTGGTCTGATGGTCTTTTTGGCCTTGAACTGAAGACTTGACCATCCGCAATGAAGCAAATAAAGCCATACACTCCCTTCTGTATTATTATTAGAGAGTACATCACCTATGATTGAATGAATGAAATGAACATAAACACTGTCGTAAGTGGAAGAGTATTTTGTGTAATTCATATATACTGTATAATCCCCAAGAGGTGCACTTGAGTAACATCCATCAACGATATTACATTTCTGATGTCCCACCAGCACAAAACATCTCTCAGTTAATATTAAGAGCAGCTGAATCACCTGAGGCTCGACAAGAATAAACAGAGCCCCGTCTCCTGGTGACGACAGGATATTGATTCCAATCCAACACAAACAGGGAGCCAAGAAGTGGCTGCAGAGAGAAGAGGTATGGGAGGAAAGAGGCGAGAGGAAGAAGTGATAAGAGGAGAGGACAGATAACAACCTTTATTTGATGTTGTTAGTAGAGATAGATACCTACTCAGAGACAACTCCAAAAAATAAGCTGCTACAAAACAAGAGCATCAGAGAATACAATAACACTGTGTGTCGTCCAACGTGAAGTGTTTCCAGGCCGAGTGATAACTCACTTATTGCAGCGTATGATCATAGCCTCTCCCTGAGGAAATATGGTGATGTGACTTATATTTCCTGTCATTCACATCTATTGCTCCATAGTGATACTGAGACACAAAAGAAAAAGAGGAGGGTTAAGTGAATAAGCAGGAAACTGTTTGGCTTTGAAGGACAAGCAGGTTTTCATGAGTCAACTTGAGAGACAAAGAAGTTTTTCGTCACTCTAAGTTCTTAGCATGGACAGCGAGTGATTTAGAGGAATTGCCACGGTGCATTTCCTGGGAACTGGACTTGAGCAATGAAGAAACCAACCAAGCAGAAAGACTTCTAATGAAACCACCCAAGAAAGAAACCCCCATTTCAACATTGACTACGTCCTCTTATCTGTATGAAGTGTGACACATCTCTCACTGATATTTATCTCCTGTCAGCCAATCAATAATCAATATGTGTGCGTGTGTGTGTGTGTGTGCATGAGGGGTTTGTGAAAATATTCTTTTTTTCTGGTTATTATTTTGAATGTAGAACTTGAAGTTGAAAATAAAAGCAAAACAAAGTAACTTCTGCTTTCTGTTATGTTCTGAATTCAGTGGCCTGTGCTTCTAGGAACCTTCTGAGCGCAGACAAGTTCAGGCAGGGGGAGAACTAGCCTGAACATGTCTGCCGTCGGAGCGTTTACACACAGAGAATATCCTCCAGCAACACTTACTGCTTGGTCACCAGACAACAACAGGTTTTTACAGCCAAAGTGTTTCATGCCTATTATGAAATACAGCACACACTGGTCACACTCGCCTTGTGACGCTGCTTTCATTGGAGAAATGTGCATTCCTCTTTTGTCATGAGCCTCCCATGCTGTTGACATTTCAAAAATAATCTATCATTGCAAGAAATACAAAAAAAAAATAAAAAACATGTTTTTGTCTAAGATTCTTATCACTCATCACAAAAAAAAAACGATAGATTAAATCACATAATGTTTGCTGATGGTGCAGTGTTTGTGGAGAGACACTTCTTTGTCTTTTAAGATTAAAAAGCCGCAATTCCATCATTGATAAATGATGTGTTATAAAATTTAACTGACACATTAACAATAAAGAATTATTATTTTTTGTTTTAATAGAAGATTTAAGCCTTTAAATATATATTTCAGTTTATTTTGCCAAACATTTAAGAACATCTAAACATTCTAAGACAGATTTATCACATTTTAAATTCGTCAAATGAGAGTTTACAGTTCACTTTCCTCAGCCGCAGGCTCACGGTTTTTTCAGTGACTAAAGGACGATGCTGTGACAAACAGCACCTCACTACTTATTCAGATCACTGCTCGTCTCGCTCAGACGGGGATCTGAATTCCTCATCTATGCAGGATTGTTGACGTGTGATGGACGTGATTACTTTCACTCCGAGGACAAAGGTGAAGTCGATTGACGTGTTTGTTTGACACAAAAGTGAGGAGGGACAACCCGGGTGGAGGACTCTGCTGTCATCATCCAGCCGACAGATGCTAATCGCTGCTAACCGTAGCCAAAGATTGAGGAGACAGTGACAAAAGATGGCGCAGAGCGGATCAGAAGGATCGGCTCTGACTTTGATGTTGCTGCAACCAACATATGCTCAGGCCTCTCCCTGGCATTAAACTGAGATTTAATATTTATTGAGAAACTGTGAGGATTCCTTCATTGATTACGAATGCTGCAAATAAAGCAACAAGACACACACAAACATTATGTGAGTGGGGTGACGTTCAAGTTCTTCAAACTGGGGGAATACACATCTGTCAGGTCTCTTCATCACCTCCCTGCTGTGAGAAATCCCCCTCTGCTGATGAGGATCTCAGGAAGTCCCATCTTCATCAGTTGAGTGTGATGTTTGATAGATGCCTTGCCAACTGTTTACTTACTACTTTCCATTTTAGTAAGTCTTCTAGTAAGTCTCTTTCCCTTTCTGTTCTGAGTTTGCGGCCCAATACATTCGTTTTTATTCTTGTGCACTGAAACAAGACAGAATTTTACATTGATCAACACAACAAAACGTTACATTAATTAACTTATTCTTGTTAAAATGAATAAAAATATGTTATTATCAAATTACTACTAACTGCTGTAAATGTGCTAAATTCAGAATTCAGTGTATTCAGTCTATTTGTAGAGGCTCTGCACTTTGTGCTCAGGTGCTTTGTGTTCCTTTAGATGTGGCTACACGTGGCAAAGTGAACTGAGTGCACACACAGCCCAGCACAAGTACGAGAAACCATCTGTGGATCCCTGTGACAAAGTTGTGGCAAAGCATAAGTCAGAGCGGGAATATAAAGCCATTCCTAAAGCTCTGAGGTTTCCAGGAGCACACAGGCCTCTTTGTGACATAGAGGAAGCGTGGAAGCTCTCGTCCTTCCAACCTTGGCAATGGAGCAAGAAGGGCTTTAGTCATGAGGTGACGGAGAACCAACCAACTCAGAAGCTCACCACACCGAAAAACCCATGAACATCTGGCTTTGTTATCTGTGTACAATCAGCGCATCATCGGGATGGAACAGCATCCACAACTTGGGCACATGGTGCAGGTACAGCAATGCTAACAAAGCTGGCTCTGCTAAAAGGCTGCCTGAAGGCCTCGCTACACTCATACAGCCACAGAAGTAATAATAGCTCACACATATTTCTAAAACCAGTATGACAGAGCTGTAGCAGTGGGAGAACCAATCAGAGGGATTGTTTCATATACGTTCAAGCCTACCTGGCAATACACCTGATTCGGATCCTGATGATGGATTCAGACTTTTGCAAGTCACGCGTGTTTCCCACCTCTGCGGAATTTTATGCACAATTTTGTATTTCTAAAAACTGACTAAAAAAAAAAAAAAAAAATCATTTTATTGGCCAGGCTAACTAACCTTGTTACACTGCATGTGCCTGGAAACAGAATATTGTCAGGCTCACTTGATTTTCAGCCACAGTGACCCACTGATGATCCTAACAACAAGGACACTTGTTACATGTATAGATGTATATATATGTTCAATTTGTTCCCATCCTTATCCTTGGTGACCGGTGGCAAACGCCGTTGTGTGTTCAGCCAAATCCATATGTTCGGCTTTTAACAAGTGTGAGGTCACTGATGTTGTGCAACCTCCTTGGATTCTGGGACATTTCAAACCATAAATCCTACACTGCTGTTATTTAAGAACTGTGAATTAGACTGTCAACATCCCTGGGCTGTGTTCAAGGTGTCCTCTGTCCAGTGATGTCACCCACCGGTGAAAGTGACACTGCTGTTTTTATGATCTCCTTCTTTTCTTCCTGTGCCACCATTACACAATCCCCTCTAAATAAAGAGCAGCGGATACTTAGCTGTCTACTTTATTCACCATACTTGGTGGCCTTATATCCCTTACCTGTGGTGAATAGTACTTAGTGCAGCAGGTTCTATTGTGCTTGCAGATATAGAGGAAGGCCCGGGCCCCATCGGTGATCCGGTGTCCTACAGTCTCAGGTTTCCTTCAGGGAACCCCTGGTATCTTTCCGTTTAGCCAACATTATGTGTGACTTCCTGTCTGAGGCAGGGATATGACTAGAGGACCTCCCCGGGGACAAGGTGACAATAGTCCTCTTCTTTAGTTTCCCCCTTTCCTTTTTGTTTGTGTGTTTCTTTAAATAAGGAGATGTGCACGTTACCCTGTGTGTGTGTGTGTGTCTCTGTAAATGACAATGTGTAATTAGAACGTAAGGCCCAGTGTTGAAACTTGCAGCATTCTGCATTATCTAAGACGATCTATACTCCTAGTTATATCCGTTACTCGACACTACAAAGGACAGAAGTGGCAGATAATCCAGAGTGTATAGTTACTGACCCTGTTTTCAGAAAATAAAATGTCAGAAGAACATCTGAATTGGCTGAGCTTGTCCTTTGAAATGAGAAGATTGTGGTTTATCTACACTGGACCTCATTAAAAGAGTAAAGTTTGTCACGCCATGTTCTAAGCAGATGAAGGTCAAGGCTTGTGGACTCGTGGATAACACACCAGAAGCAGTGTGTGTTTTTTCTGTTGTTTTGTCCGAAACAAGGGACACTTTTGACTTCAGTTATATGGGATTCCCCTGGAAGTCCAGAAGTGTGTCGTGGACTCAAACACTTCACCCTCCTCTATTCCCCTTCAGCATAATGGTAAACGGATAATGGGTGAATTTTTCAAGTTTTTGTCTTTCCACTAATAGTTTTTTTTTAACGGTGAAATAGGATTACAAATATAGTGAGATATTTCTCATGTCTGTGCTTTGGCTACATCCACACAGAAAGTTGCTCAGTGAATGGGTAAATGAATACATGTCACCGTCCTTTCTCCCCTTCTCATTTTGTTTAGAAAAGGTTGTCATGTTTTCCTCAACCTGAGAAAGTCGAGAGCATCCTCGTGGGACTCAAGTAAAAGCTGAAACTTAAGACGATCTCTAGTTAGCGTGGCGTAGGTTAAAGCATCCTCCTTTCAGAGGCAGGCGGAGAAAGAGCGAAGGAGACAAATAAGTTCCCACTGGCAGAGAGAGAGGTCAGCTCTCCTGGGAAGCATCTCCACTATTCTCCCAGAGTGAGGTGTGCTAGAAAGAGTTTTTTCTTTACTTGGGTCTAGAGCGAAGAAAAGGTTCCCACCCATAACCTCACATTCAGCCTCTGACAAGGACACAACAACACACACACACACTGCATTAACCTGCTAATGGATTGACCCTTTCAGCTCTCGGTTCTTTGTTTCCGAGTACAGATCACTTTCCTCCAGCTCGATTGGAGAACAGCAGGTGAGCTGCGCCCCCCCCCCCCCCCCCCCCAGGTGAGCTGCGCCCCCCCCCCCAACTCCACTCGCCAATCAAAACGTGCAACAATAGGTGAACAAGCATTCATATATACTTGGCTTTATGGAGCAGAGGCCTGGGCTCCGTCACAAGAGCACCAGCTGGAGACTGCATGGCTTCACCCCGCAATGCACCAGCAAGAGACGACAGTCAGGACCGAGCAGCGGATGCCCATTAGAGCACAAACCTGCTCCAGACTGGAAACTGGACAGCACTTCCCATCAGAGCAACAATGAGCTGAGACGCTGCCAAGACAACACTGGAAAGACTTTAGGACAAGCCTGTGTTTGTCCTTTAGTGGCCCAAACACTGGCTGGACTCACACAACAGACCTGAAAATGTGGAGGCACTCATTTCAGTTCACGTTTAAATCATTAGCCATTTTTCAGGCCCCTTCTTGCATCAGGGAGCTAATAACACCGTATCACCCACATAGACCACTCCGTTCAGAAAACTTTCTTGTTGTTCCCAGAGTCAGTAAGAGCAGAACAGGCGGCAGGGCATTTAGTTACCAGGTCCGGGAAGCAGACACCATCTCAGCATTTAAAGTTAAACTTAAAACATTTCTTTTTGTTAAAGCCTTTAGTTAGCGTTGAATCAGGTTAGTCTTGTTGTTATATTTTATTTGTTATGCTGCTATAGTATACAGTAGCCTGCTGGGGGAACTCGCATCACCCACTGGGCACTTCTGTACTTCTCTCTCTCTCTCTCTCTCTCTCTGTCCATCTGCCTCTCCCCACACATACTTATTTACTCATTATCTATTCATTTTAAATAAACACATATCAACATTATGTAGGACAGGATGCTGTTTTGACCACTCTCATTTTCAGGTCACTTTTCGGTCCATAGTCCCTCGCTCGCTCTCTCTTCTCTTCTATTTCAGGTACAGTATCTCTGACCTGGTGCTGCAGGAGGACAACAACTGGCATTATTACTATGCTAGAGTGAACTCGTGACCTGTCCAGGGTGCACCTCGCCTCTCGTGCAAATAGCAGCTGGATCGGCTCCGGCACCTCCTGCGACCCAGTGACCATTGGAAATGACTGAATTATTATTATTATTTTTACTGCTTATATTATCATCATTATTATTATTGTTATTACTGCCCATGTCTCTCTTGTCTCTCTCTCCCCTGCCCCACTATCACTCTCTCTTCTCCATCTTCCTTCCACTCTCTGTTTTCATATTTGATCTGACTGTGATCTGACTCCTATGTAAAGCGCCCTGAGATAACGTCTGTTTTGATTTGGCGCTATAGAAATAAAATTGAATTGAATTGAATTGAATTTTGATTATTTCATATTGAATCTTAAGCATGGTTATCTCAGACAATTCTTGATATTATTTAGGTAGTACAGATGGAACAAAGGGGACAAATCCAACATCATGTTTTATAGTCTCTATGTTGCTGAAGCCAGGTCCAGTTGCCTCTGACTGCTGAATGACTCATGGCCTGCATCTCCACACATAGTGATAGCTTGACCCAACCTGACAGGTTAGGACTGGTTTAAGCTGTTTTACTCCTTCAGACTTGAATCACTTTGGGTTTGATTTATAGCATTGCATGCATAATTCATGTATAATTAAATCCTGAAGTAGTTTGGGGTTGAGGCAGGTAGAAACAGAGCCCATGAGTTTTATGGCACATTCAAATCCGTGATTAAATGTCACATTTTGTTATTTGGATCAAATCTGAGCTTTTTGACATGAAGGCATGGAGTTATTTTCCAATCATGTGATGAGAGACCAGCATTGTGGAATTTTTCATTGTCATTCTTTTTTTCAGTGACTTGCTCTGGATGTCACTCCCTTCAGGTTCAGGGCTGTCTTTCCATTGATCCGAGCTGCTGCCTCACCCTGACCTTTCCATTTAGAACAGATAATCCTCCTGTCCACAGACATGCGCTATGTTTGAATGTGTTACGAATGCCCTTGATCTGCCCCGGTGAAGGATTCTGTGACAAACACCACCTCACACCAGGGTCTGAGTCTACACAAGTGCATCAAAGGGATGGAGCAGTTGACTGGAGTTTCACATTTAGCCGCCTTGTTTGGACTTCAGCCCAGCAATTGTATGTCCTCTGTGTTTATTTGAGCAAGGCTGCCTGTGTGTGTGTGTTAGTCCCTACTCACTATCACTGAGAGCAGTCCATATGCGTTAAAGCATGCAGTGAATGAAAGTCGTAAACAGGATGGCACAATCCAACAGGAGAGAGTTCAGTTATACTCAAATATTCAAAGACCATTTTTATCAAAGCACTGTTCTTTAAGGCTGTGCTCAAACTGATGATGAGTTTTGGTCAAGCTAATTTTTGACTGTGCAACTTCAGCTCTCTTGCAAACTCTACTTCTGGGCCCGTGTGATATCAGTCTGAGGCATGGCAGAGGAATGCGATGCCTAACGTAGGTCAACGCTCTGAATTGTCTCCCTTGTTTTGCTGAGTGTTTTGTTTCACAAAAATGAGATTCACAAAGAACACCTATTCCCTCTTATGATCTCATCAGTTAGTGCGTCGACCCTGGACCTTCAGCAGCTATTCTGTGGGAACCTGGCCGTACATGTCTGACCTCGTCTGAATGTGGCTGCTGGTTGATAAATATTCAAATCGATTCACAAATGGAGTTTCACGAATAGACATGTCATCCCCAAGATAAAACTACCAAGCATAAAAAATGAAAATAAAGTATCTTATAATAATAAAGATATGAATTTAGTATCTTCACTTCATCTTTTAATCATTTTAATATCTGAGTTTCCAGGCACTTTGAGCGACTCATAGCATCAATGCAGTTTGTACCAAACACAAAACTAATTTTCCTTTGCCATGGTCATTCTTTGGGTCAACAGCATTTTAAATAGCTTAGCCTCAGAGGAGTAGCTGAAGCATTAACTATTAGTCTGGAGCTGCAGTTCAAATACTGTGAAGAGGAAGAACCTGCCCTCCAGTTCTGTTTTATGTTTCCCATGTTTACTTTAACTACTTATGCAGATCTGCGTTGGATGGATCATTAATACTGGCCATGGTCTTCGTCTGTTTATATCTGTGTGTGTGTGTGTGTGTGTGTGTGTGTGGTGAATGATGAAATGTGATCCCAGGGATCCCCAGGCCATTATAACTCTTGTCGCTCACACTCCCCCTCCCTCCTCCAGTCATCCCTCTCACAGAGTTTGGGCACCTGCCAGATCCCACAGTCATTATCCTAATGAGCACTGACAGCCTAAAGTCAATCTGGCTACAACACCAGCACGCACACACACACACACACACACACACACACACATAATGTATAATTAGGCCTGAGACAAAACAGTGCGGGGCCACTGTAGCTGCGGTGCCCCAGGCACTTGTGGCTCTGAGAGGCCTGTTGTCCACTCCTAATCTACATATACTTACATATACCTACTTATATCCTGTGTACAGTGAGTGGCTTTTGTCTCACACACTCTAATGTTGTGGAAGTCGTTGATCGACTCATACAGCCAGACAGGCTGTCCCATCAACAGACTAAACAACAATAGAGATCTTAAGTGTGCACAGTTTATTCCTCTGCTGCTCTGGATGATGCAGCATTATTCGTACTGTCCCTACAATCGCACCCCACTGCATTAAACATCAAATGTGAGTACGTCTTTGTTTAAACGCTTCACAATTTATAGATGTATATTTATATATATTTGATATCACCTACAAGCTGTTAAAGGAAATTCCTGCTGTCTAAAGAACCTAAAAAAAAGGTCTCATTAAACCGTTTCAAACAACCTCACATGCAGTCACGTCTGTTTCGCGTGGGAATCTTCATGACACCTGCCGGCCCCGACAGCAGACCTGATGAGACGGTGCACTTCCTGGCACGACTCATCCATCTGGCAGGAAACACGCACAGGAAACAGGTTCGCAGGGAGGCTGGAGAATGTGTGTGTGTGTGTGTGTGTGAGTGGACAAGCTACACCCTCAGGAGTGTGCCACCACGGCAACTGTCTCCGTGGGAACAATGCTACCTGTCACTCAGGGCTGCCAGACAATGGAGGGCAGATGGAGAGCAAAGGGTGGAGGACGCAACCAAGTGCCGACCTATGCAGGGGCATCGAATCAAAGCCTTTAGGTATTCCTGATGCCACGAGCCTATGGTTGTATGGTTTATCTATTTCTTTGTCCCTCCTGCTCTCTGATTCACCTACATCCAAAAAAAATAATCTTGAAAATTCGTTTTATAGCAACATATTTTGGCCTGCTGCAGAGATGTAGTATATGACCTCTGTACAAGGAGTGGGGTCTAACTGCTGGGACACTGCACCATGAAGCATTGCAACAAAGCCTCATGATATCAGTTTAACTCTAAACTTATTTATTAATTATATAAAACTATTAACTACATTCTTTACTCTGTACACTAAAAAATTAAAGATCACATATCAGCAAAAATATATAATAAAACCATTGAATCTATGTAAAGCTCATACCGATCTCAAAATAGTTTGAGATTTGTATGATGACTTTTTCATACTGCGGCAAATTCAAACATTCGCAATTTCATGGCGAAATCCTCTGACATCTCAAGTCTGCAGTCCATGGTTACGTGTACTGCTACACCACAGGATCAAATAACTTTAGGTTCTGAGAGGCATGTAGACCCACGAATCCACCAGTGCCAAATCCACTTCCTCCTAACTTCTCCTTGTCTTCATCCTTGGGCTCATCTCTCATTTCCTCTCCAGGAGCTCTCATGCCCTCCTCCCTGTCTGCATCAATAACCCCCCCCCACGCACACACACTTTTCTTTACGAAGCAGGATGTGAAGAAATGCTTGTAGATTGGCAGATAAACTCCCCACTTACTTTTATATATGAAACATGTTTTCCATTCATGCTGAGTTGTGTGTACATTTAGAGGAAATTTCTCCAGACTCGTTTAATCATCCAATTCTCAGAAAAGCCTTTGTCAAGCCTTTGTAATGTGCATGTAATGTCTGGAACCCTGTACTGCAGATGCTATTTAGTTATGCGTCTGTGTACTTGTGTACTTATACTTTTTTCTTCTGCTTTCTTTTCTCGTATCTGTCATTATTTGGCCTCTGTGAGGCACTTTGCATCGCTTCGAAACTCGAAAAGTGCCATATAAATAACATTTGATTTGATGCTAAGGCTTACACTAACAAGCGCGGTTCACGCCTGTTTAACAGCAGCCGCCGCGAACATGCGTGTTAACAAAGACATACATTGAAGTATAAAGAAACTTAATGTGCCAAGGTAGAGGATCTCTCATGCTAAAATGTCTCCAGCGTCAAAGGCTCAGTGTGTAAGATCCAGTTGCATGTTGCAGCTGAACAGGCGAGGGCAGGGGTGGAAAGGGAAAGGGGAAAGAGAACATGTGGTAGAGTTCAGTTGTCATAAAAACTAAAAAGGTGTTTAGTTTGTCCAACAGGGCTACTGTAAAAAGCATGGCAGCGTCCATAGAGCACACTCGCCCCTGGTGCAAACATAAAGGGCTCATTCTAGCGCAAAGAAAACAACAAGTCGTACAATTTAGATGAAAAACACTAGTTCATTTTTTTTTACTTTTAGCGCATCAGCCTCCGGTTGTACATGAACCCTCGAATAGGGTACGGACAGTAAATTGCTTTCATTGGCAGACATACTGACTTGTCAAAGCAGGAAAAGGAAAGGTTAAATAAATTCTAGGTGTGTCCTAATCTCTGGGGCCACATGTCTTCGTTGCCTAGGTATTAGAAAAGCCGTATAGTTTGTGAAGGGAGGTCCATGATGTGATTGCCTTGTGTAGGGACCAGCGTTCCACACTAACTGGCCCTATTTTGGTCGTATGCTCGTCACCATAGCTTGGCCGTTAGCTTCCTCACCAGCATGCAATGAATCATGGGATAGAAAGATGGAACTTTCAGCGGCCATGATGCAATCGCCGTCTTCACACGCAGGCCCTCAATTTGAGATGCAGCTGTTGTGAACAGCTGAAACTGCGTCATATTGAAACCAATTTAAAATGATTTGATCAGTTACTGATGAGCTAGTGGAGTAAAATCTGAGATGACTTTGTTCATTCATTCACTCTAGAATGAGAGTGATGTTTTTCTCTTGCCAGTGACGACAGTGGATATTTTTGGCCATCAGGCGTCATCATCCAGTTATCATGTCATGTTCCCATCTTTCTGAAAACCTGCTCTCTTTCCAGTAAGAGACCAGACGCGACCGCCCAGTTCCCATAACGTCTATGATCGCCCCATGAAAAGAAATCGTATGCACAAGGGAGCAGACGTTTTTATCCCCGCCCCCTTTTTTTTTTTTCCACCCTCTCCACCCTTATAAACGTCTGTGCATTCAAGTAAATCTAAGCTATCCCTGTCACACATGCCATGCTGCCATTAAGAAGTATACAAGTGAGGCCTGAATAGAACAGGAGAATGTGGGAACTGGAGGTTTTCTGCCCTGTCAGGGTCGCCATCTGCTCTTTATCCATGCTGGCACCAGGCCCTGGTCCAGCCCTGGTCCAGCCCTTGGCACCTACACAAACACACACACACAAAACATTCACGCCGCACGCGTACAATAACTGTAACTTTGCTGAGAAGGCTGTGTGTACTGCACCGCCGACAAACAAACAATGTTTCGAGAGGAATGATGCGATAACGCTCGTTTGAATGTGAGGGATTCAAAGTGGGCTTGTGTGTTTGGACTGTCCTGCAGAGTTCCTGGCTCATATCTGAACTGAGTCGGTGAATAGAGGAGCAGGAGTGAGTGTTTATTTGTTGATGTTCTTGTGTCCGTGTTCGTAGGACGGGGGTGGTGCTTGAGCCGCGAGTATGCATTTGTACACAGCGAACAACAAAGAATATGTCTTCGTGTTTGAGTGGCGAGACAAGAGGGCCGTGTGTGTGTGTGTGTGTATGTGTGTGTGTGTGTGTGTGTACTTCAGTGTGAATGCAAACCCAAATTGGCTTTTGTTTTTTTGAAGGAGTGGGTGGGGAAGGTACGTGAGAAACGCATTTTCTCTCCTTTTGGGTTACTTGGCTCATTGGGGGCATTGGTGCATGTGTGTGTGTGTGTGCGTGTGTGTGTGTGTGTGTGTGTGCTGATGGTTCCCAAAGCAAAAACAGCAGCTGTTTTTACAGGCTCGCACACAAACCCATTCATCTGTTGTCATGTCAGACCTCTCGCTCCTCCTTTATCCACATCTTCACACCTCCAAAGAAACAACAGTCGGAAACAAGGATGCCCAGATATAAGTTCAGATTATGTTTTCACAGTACAGAGGTGAGGATAACAGAGAGGAGAAAAGAGCCATCGCTCAGCAGCTGCGCGGCGGCAGACAATGTGTGTATGAACAGCTCAGAGAGTCATTTCTATGAAGAATTCGATGGCAGGAGGAGCATTGTAGAGATTTGTTTACAGCACACATAAAAAAAACAAGTCAGACTCAAAAGGCCTTGCTGCTGGAGGACTGAAGTTCCTGTTCGTTGCCATGTGCATCTTTCCAACCGGGACTAGAAATTAGTGAGATGAAATTAGAGCAAGGGAACCAAAACAGTCACGTCGCAGGCCGTAAGGAGAAAGCACTGAGCTAACAGACGCTAGAACACGTCCACTGATCGACACGTTCAGCGAGAAAATCCTATTTGTGCCTTATTTGCGCAAAAGCCTGATGAGCACGGTGCAGTTAAATGGCTTGACAGCAGGAAACACTTTTCACCGCGGTTCATGTGTAAGTGCGTCTGTGTACACACACATATATGCTATCTCTGAGGTTTAGGAGTCAGTCCCTCCAAACAAGTCATTAACCCTGTAGCTCGAGCATGACCACCCAGGGTGTGTGTGGGTTTGTGTGTGTGTGTGTGTGGCCTCCACACCAGCTTAGTGTTGTGTATTATCTATCCACTCCAGTCTCTTCATTTCTGCTGCTATAACAACAAGCCCCTTTTGAGAGAGGGTGGCTGCAGGGCATGATATCGCCATGGTGACCCAGACAGGCCTTGAAATGGATGCAACAGCATTCGGCAAATGTTGGGATGTAAGCTGAATAAATGTCATCTGACTAAATGAGAACGACATGAAACCATGGTCTGACCCGTGCTGACTGACCCCTGGTCTGCTCTCTGCCTCTCAGCCGTTGTGAATTGAAGGATTCAGCGGGGCCAAAACGAATCAATGCAATGAAAGATAATCAGAGAAGGACAAACAGAGAACAGTATTCGTTATCTCCTCAGCTGATGTTTGTCTTTCTGTTGATCTCCTGAAAGGGAAACCTCTGAATACTGTGTGTCTTAAGTGCTTGAAGCCTCTTAACAAAAGATTATCCCTAATCACCTGACTGACAGGACAGATAAGACTTTTAACAATAGGTTTGTTGCAACTATGTGCTAATGACACCTTCTCTGAGATCTGGAAGCCTTTGTTGCCGAAAAGGCGTGCAGCACTCTGCCTGAAATGCTGAGTCACCATAACTTGAAACCATGTGATTCCTCTGACATCAGTGGAGCCGCCAAAATGTCATTCTGTGACCTCCCCCTGCCTTAAAGGCACATTCTGATCCTTGGGCTGAGCAGTGATGGTCAGTGGTTTCATTTGTTTTTGCGGGCAGCGTGAGGATAATATTTTAGGAGAGCCTTTCCATTCCCCCCCTCCCATCCCTCACCTTGATGTTGTGCTTCACCGTGACAGTGCAGCAGAAACCAGAGCGCGGCGAGGCTCGTGCAGCTGCTGACACACAAAGGCTCCGTTCTCCGTGACCTCGGCTCCAGCACACTGCTCCTCTGCGCAGGACATGTTCAAAGATGGAGGGACAGACAGACTTGCACTGGAGTTTCAAAGTCCTCAGACGCACTTACACACACAGCCCTCACACACCTGTGCAAACTCTCCATCCGGCTTCCTCTCTGCAATTCACACACTCAGACACACACACACACACACACACACACACACACACACACTTCCTGTGGGCTCACACACTGCCCAGTCTGTTCTCTAGGGCGTTGGCTCGTACGCGCTTGGTCGATGTGTACACAAGTGTAATGCTTTAGCGTTCTAGGGCCTGGTGTACAGACAACACGCACGCACACACACTTACTTTAGGGCACTTTTCTTGGACTAAAAGTTCTATTCCTATATTTGTATTTCTTGGCAATGTTCATTCAAAGCATCAAACCTTGACATGTTTAATCTCTAGCCACGTTGGTAATCAGGTGGTTCAGATGGGTAGTAAGACGTGAACAGCAACAGCGCTGCAGTTGACCTGCTAACCAAAGAGCCACTTATCACATTACCCTCAACACAAGACAACATACTCACACACAGTCTGTTTAAAAGTTACTTTGATCACTCTAAATGGGGTTGATCACAGGGAAGTAATGTAATTTGACCAAGGCCTTTTGGAATGGCTAAAAAAAGACATATAACGTTCTTAATGTTGACTTCTTGCCTTCAACTTAAAGACTTGTTGGGATGGATTGAACTCAGATGAACAACGCAATCTGATACATAGTGAATGTTTGGATTGTACTTGTAGAAGTTGGCTAGTAACCGTAAATGTGCTGCTGAGCACACAGTGGTGCATCCATACATCTGGAGAGAAAAGGAAAGAGGTGGGTGATCTTTTACACCCACCCACACACACACCTCCACTGTTTACTGACCACTAAGCAAATGTCAGCAGAACGACGAAGCTGTGAAAAACTAAACTAAAGCCCTTGTGTTACGGTCGACATCTCACTCAACACGGAGCCAACATCAGTCCACACCACTCAGGTGACATGACAGACCGCTTGCAAACACACACAAACTAACTTTGATTGTCTTCAGGACAAAATGATTCGGTTCTTTTTAACGTTATTCCCTGAGTGTTGAACCAAACAGACTGCAGCTTGGTCTTGATGGCTGAAAGAATAAACTCAGCGAGCTGAATCCATTTCAAGGTGGGTGGACATTGCCAGTAAGTCTGACTGAGTGTTAGGAAACCATAGAGCCATAGAAAACCAAAGGCAAGCCTATGAGTTAGAGCTCTAACAAGTATACCACTGTTCTCTTTACTAGAATACTGCACAGACCATGAAATACTACCTGTCATGTACAGTATGTTTGACTATACATTATCATGTAGTGGTGAATTCCAACAAGGCCCTGGCAGCAACTCCCAACTGCAGCGGGGGGGCCGGGGGCATGTGCACACCAGAGCATCGACCACACTTCACACAAGTTCTCGCTCAAGGGTACACATGGGGTACGTGTTACTTGTATCTCCTTGACTTTGGTAACTCTATGCAAAATTGTTTTGAGTCAGAGTCTACAGCTGAGTGACCCTGAGCGGCTTTTTTGGGCGCATACAATCCTCCACATCCATCTCACCGTATTTACCCGCCTGTCAGTTCTTCACTTCCTACTGACTGGGACAATCTCTGCCTCTGCCCCAGGATCTGACCTTTCCCCTCGCTATCACCTGCCATAAACAGCCAGCATTTGAACAAGGCATTCTTAGTCGGGATGAGGCAACAATCTGTGTCAGGAGGCACCGGCGGCCCTTAGGGAGGGCTGGAGCCGACCCCCTCTCTGCTTTATGGTGCTCATTTAGGACGGCAGGCAAGAGTAATGTGGATCTGCGTGTGTGGGTGTGTGACAATGGTGCGTTGGTTTGTGTGTGTGTGTAAGACAGAATTTAGGGCTTGAGGCAATGACTGGAGACCAGTAGTGGAATCCAGCTGGCTCCACAGTTAGCTAAACATCAACATTTAATGAGTTCTGAGACAGACACACAGACAGACAGACAGACAGACAGACAGACAGAAAGATAGATAGGCTGGTCAATAATATGGCCATTGTAAACCTTTGAAATTAATGTTAAAAATATTACAAATAAAATCACATATCCTCTCAGTTATGTAGTTACATAGCTTAGTCACTGTAATGTACTGGAAAGCCTTTTCACAAGGAGGAGGTGTTTAATAATTAGAGAGTCCATGCTCCCAAATAGGAAGGAAGCGACGCCGTAAATTTGTTACACACTCAGCAGGGGGGGACTTCTGTGGGGGTGACTAGTGGGTGAGAGAGTGGGAGCGAGCTGGAGCTCCAGAGCAAGGCACTGTGATTCTGTTGTGAACATGTGTGTGTGTGTGTGTGAGATGACGTATGTGCTGTTACTTAAGCCCAGACATGCACTGCACTACAGGTAAATAAAAACGTGAGCACATAAAAACAGTAATGATGGTAAATATTGGTGAACAAGAAAAATTAATGGTGAAAAGAAAAACATAAAAACAAGTCACAGTTCCTGAAAGCCAAGGCCATTCCAAAGCCAAGAGGCCCTGAGGCCGAAAGCACGCTCACCTTTCATTTTCAACCTGGACTTAGCAAGCAGGGCTCCACCTGTGGATCAAAGGCTGCCTGCAGGCACTTCAGGCCTCAGTAATTCTGGGATGTAACATGGGCCCAGGTCCGCTGCTTTACAAGTAATCATTCAAATATTAGAATCAATTCCAAAACAGACAGGGAGCCCATGAAGAGAAGCAACGAGTGGTTGACATGATGTCGCCTTTAAAGACCACTGACCAAGACCAAGACGAGCTGCTGAGTTCTGAGATGGTCGGAGGTGGGAGAGATGCCAGAGAGGAGGGAGCTATTGAGGTCCAGTCTAGAGAGTAGTCTAGTAGAGTAGTACATCATGCAAGTCTGAGTGTGAAGTATAGGTTGGATTTTGCAGATGGTTCAGATTTGTAGGAGGCACAAACACAAGGATTACGTCAATTTTAATGTCAATTGACCAGGGACAAAGGCTGTGTTTAATGTAACTGTTGGCTCTGGGTGAATTGAATAAAATGATTTCTGTGTGACTTGTTGAGTAGCAGGTAGTTCTGTGCCATCAAACTGTTGATATATCAGTGTGCCATCTGCGAAGTAGGGGAAGGAGACGCTGTGGCGCTGTGGATGATTTGGGCCTAAAATTGAACCTTTTGGTAAACCACAGGTAACATGTGTTTAAGAAGATGTGTAATTACTTCTGGTGACCATACGCATCTTTTCCAAAAGGTAATGATTTATATCAGTAAATTAGAATTTGTGTTGTGCCTGCAGGCTCTCTCATTAGGCCCCCAGCCCACAGGTCTGGACATTGTCTTGCTCCATTCTTTCTAGGTAAAAATGAATATACAGTGCAGTATATGTAGCCTCAGCAAAAGCTGCCATCCATGTCCACATGTGTATTTTAGAATCCACCCTGATGGTCGTCCCATTGTTCCAACAATTTGAGCTGCTCCTGCAGCCACATGAATCTTACATTGACAATTCAAGCAGCCACCAAACAATGGCTCAAATAAGAGCAGCTGGCATATGTAAGACAACAGCACGTCACCATACATTGATACAGTGTTGGATCATGTGTTGGGAGATAGTTCAGATTTGTTTTGTTAACCTCTGTCGGCTCATCTTACCTTTAGGAGACACTGGATATTGAGGCTTGGTTTACATTCAGTAGCAGGTGGTGTGCACAGATTTTGGAAGATGCCTTTAAACACGTAACCTAAGACCTAACCTTGACGTATCACCACTTATGGGTTTTAAGTGGTCAGACACGGTGGATTTTTCCATTCCAGACCTGACTCCTGCCAGGTGCTTCTGGTCCGAAGGCCGACGGACTCAGCGACAATGAGCTGAGAGCTTGCCTCCTACTATTGTCTTTCACCGGATATATGTTTGCTGTTCAGTTCTTGTTCAACACAACATCTCAACTGAGAAGTAACTGACTGATAACACAATGAAATTAAGAAAGTTTTAATTTCATCGAATGTTTTAGTCCCCAGCCCACATCTGGGTTCTAACCTGCCTGCACATGTGCCTTGTTTGCCACTGACTGGCAGTTCAAGCAAACCAGGCCAAGTTGGGCCAGTCCACATCTGCACAGACAGCAGCGCCTGCACTGTTCTTTTTCTGTCTCCCAGTCCTCCCAACCCCCACTTGACTTCCCTCTATCTTCAAGCTCGTGTGTGTGTGTGTGTGTGTGTGTAGGTGGGGGGATGGGGGCAAGGCGTGTGTATTCTCCCTCCAAAGCACAAAGCAGCCATTGGTTGGCCAGATATGTTGGAGGGAAAAAAGAGCAAGTAGCAGGGAGAGTTAAGCAAGGAGATAGTGCTGACTCAGGCACTCAGCCCATTGTTCTCGTGTCTCGTAACCCTACACCTCCGTGCTTCCAGCCAGACAGCCCATTGGACGGCCGCAAGTGCTGGAGCCAGGGGGACTGCGGTGTTAAACAGCACCAAGAGGGAAAAAAAAAAGTCTTATCTCTTCCTCCATTAGTCCCACAATGAAATAATTCAGCAGCCAGACTCACAATGGACACAGGGCCATTCAGGTGGCTGCATCTCTGTTGCATCTTGAAGAATTAGAGACAGGTATTTCAGTGATAATCAGGCCATTTTATGTAACAGGCTCTACGTGTTTGCGGTGCACTGCTTTGACTGAAATTGCACATTTGGAAACAAGGACTTATTGCAGTTATATGTGTGTCAGCTTTGTGTGTTTGGTCTATTAGCCTGTCATGTTGAATTTACATTTCTATACAACTGAACAAGAGCAAGAGCAGAATGATACAGATACACTGGCTGGACTAAGGTGTGGACAACTTTGTGGAACCCCTTTTTTTGATTTCTTATCGTCCCCTGTAACATGTCACATATTGTCCCAATACCACAGGAGAAATGATACTGGGGAGCGATCGCCTTTGGGAGACAGATTACCAGGTAACAAATCATAGACAGACAGAGGTGGAAAGTGAGAGTTGAGGCAGCAGTGGTAATGGGATCCTCAGTTAACTAGAGCATTCCGATGCTCCAGGTGATAGATTGAGGTTATGCCTGCTGCAGAGGGCTGGGTTCATTTTGTCAAAACCTGCAGGGAAAGGCTGAAAACATGGCCGTGCAACAGGTTATTGATTGCATTCAGTTTCCGTCCTGATGCTGGAGACTCATACGCACATACACTCTTTACTTTTTCTTCAAACCTTCTGCACGTTGCTGAGATATGTGAGCCGCTAAACAACACCCTTCTCACAGTTAGAGTTCAAGCACCTTTTTAACTTATGTAACAGTCGTGGCACCTGCCAGTGTACTGTTGACCCTGTGTTGAATAACAAATAACACTTGAAACTTCCTGTTTAGTCTTTGTTCGAACCAGGATTACTATGATTATCTTTCTTTGTATTCATGTCTCAAGCTTTTGTTTGTTGATTGTGACAGATTATCGTGATATCCTTCCATGTGCTCTGTATGAGGGGAGGTTCAAGATGACATGGTTCGACTGAAATACTACACAATAGGAAGCTCTATATACATGTATATATACATACACATATGCGTGTGTCTGTGAGTGTGTGCGTGCGTGTGTGTGTGTGTTCCCTAGAAAGGGAAACATAGGCATTCCTCATAGAAGAGATTTGTAAGTTATTAAGTCCAACACAATAATATAGATAAACTCTGTCATGTGGTCACTTCAGTTGGCTGCCTCCATAACAAGGACCAGCTCAATGTGAATATAAAGAGTTCAAATATAAACAGCCTTCTCTGGGGTAAAAAAAAAAATACAATACATTCATACAATTTGGATGAAACAAACAAGAAAATACATTATGACAATTATTCAATTTCTGCCAATAGATCACTTTCACCTAAACCTTACGCACTGGCCCTTTAATAGGGGAACATGGTAGTACAAGAGTACAAAAGCAATGATTAGGATTTTCATGAAAAGACATCAGCTTTATTGGCCCACGGAACAATATCACATTACGTTGCATGCTAACTTTCTCACACTTACGTCAGAAACACACTCATGGAAACCTGAGATGTGGAGGAGCTGAGCTGCTCAGATTCAGTGCGACACTTCTTATGTAACAAGCCTGTGTTTTCCTGTGAGGCTACAGTAGTGCTGATGCTTGTTTATAACAGCTCTAGACGACACTGATGAAGGGGAAGTTCATTCTTTATTGACACCGTGGATAAAGTGTTTTGATTTTAAGGAACAGCAGAACTGTACTACAGAGCTGTGACATGTATAAGAAGGAATATGTGCATAGAAATGTACGCCCTGAAGTGCTGTGAGGCCGATCCGTGTTCACACGGATATATCCACCCTCTTCTGCGTTTGTAACATTCTCAACGGCGAACAGCATCACGTACAGAATTACAAGTCTGTTTCCAGTCTCATAGCTGAAGCATTTTTTGCACGTGACGCCAAACAATTATCTGCTTTTCCCATGCAAGACAATCGATTCCCCTAAGCCTACGTCTATTAGATTCCGCCCTAGGTGTATGAATATGGAGGAGGGTCGGCACTCGGGGCACAATGCCCTGCTCCTGTCCTCGTCTGGACATCAAGCCGTGGTCATGGATCGAAAATTCTGCCCACGACATGAGACAACAAGGCTCATTGAGCTGGTGGGGCAGCCCAGACTCTGCCCCTGCAGCGTCATGGCGAGTTTGGGTGTGTGGCTCTCCTGGGAGGGCGAGCGAGAGAAGGCTGCATGTCATTTAATCACGACTTGAACGCGCGTGTGAATGTGATATTGACTGAACCTGAAAAGTCGATGGGATTAGCAACTCAGCAGCTTAAGTTTAAGATCCGCGGTGACATGATCGCTGTTAGTTTTTTGGCTCTGCCTTTGTGTGGTGATCAGTCACGAGTGATGAAGAGAGACGGACGTGGCTTCACTCAGTCAGTAACCTCAAAGGAAGCTAGCTCTTGGTTGGTTTGCACAGCTGAGGCTGGGTTGTGATTTTATGGCACATTTGGACCTAAATAAATGGCTGCGTCCCAAAACAAGCAGAATAGGTGTCCGATTAATGTCCTGCTGTGTGCGCATGTGCATGAAAAGTAACCTGGCTAAAACAGTGAATGCAGAGGAACCTCCGAAAAGATGAATGACGTCACCTGATTTCTTGGAAGCTGCAACCCTCGCTGTGGACGTCAGGCGTAACCTGGCTCCGTGCTCCTTGCCTCATCTTCTTTCCCCTCGTTTCTCACTCCCTCGCCCTTCCTCTCTCTAACCCCCCCCCTCCTCCATCTCCCCTTGATTTGGCGTGTACAATCAGCTGTCTGGCCCCCTTTCTTCATCCCCATGTTCCTTCAAAGAGTCAAAGTGGGGCCCCTCCGAGGTATTAAATATCTTTATTAAACTGCTGCATTGGGGGCTCCCTCCTATTCAGCCCCCTGCCTCTTCCTCTTCTCCTCTGTACATCCCAACTATCCCTATAAACTTGGGCTCTGTCGGCTCCTTTTCAAAGGCTCCCTCCATGCGGATTCTGCCGGATACCTGCTGCGCTGCAAGATCACGCACAATGCCCTTCGCTCGTCCCTGCTGCGTTAAACCAGGCGAGCTCTGCCACACTCGGCTGGGTCACATCTGACGGAGGGGGGGGAGGCTGCTCAGGCAGAGCCCAGGAGCATCGAGGGGTGGGGGGTGGGGGGGTTGGGGGGGGGGTTCCCAGGCCAGCTGTGTCTCGCTTTAGTGACTGTTATCAAAGGACGAGCTCCAACACACACATGCGAGCACCTTTTGCTAGTTTCACTCATGCACATAAGGTCACTGTGCATGCATGTGAGGGTTCTGGGGAAGTGACCCGCTCCTGCGCCGTGTGGCAGATGGTTGCAACAAATTTGAACAGACCTTCACAGACCTGACCCCGCCCCCCCCCCTCCCTTTCCCAGGCAGTCCTGACATACAATATGCAAAAACCTCATACCGTGACTTTAGCCAAGTCATCTGTCGTGACGGTGACGTCGCAGGACATCACAGTGCAGTACCGGAATGTGACGGAGGATACGCATGAGATCATGTATTCAGCATGTACGTGTTGAATTAGCCTCATCTCTTGTGAGATGAAATCAGTCACGTCACGGTAACGCGTGTGTCTGGGCTGTAATGTAACACATTGAGGCCTGACATTCTGTACGCATTCGCATTCGGAGGTATGTTGATCAGGTTTGTCAGGCTGCACCTGTCTGAGGTGTTAGAGGTGTTTGCATCTGCCTTCACAATACAAAAGCACTCAGTGACACCACAGTCAGTCAGAGACACCTCCTCTCCTGGCAGTGGGAAAGGAACCATCTCTCTAGCAAGTTGAGTTGCATTGAAAACACCTGCATATAATAGTTCAAACATTACATGAATAGGATTGTATAGTATAGAGTGAAAACTATTAAAGCATTTAATTTCCTCTGTGTCCCTCTATGTTTTGGGGACATTGAGATGCTGATCCTGGAAGTCAGGTATTTACACAAATCGCTACGAGGCTATGAACTGCCCTGTCCCTGTCCCTGTCCAGGTGCAACCAAACCGGAGAGATATCAGTCTGAACAATTCACTCCCCCTCTGCCCCAAGACAACACCGACCTCTAATCAGCCTGAAAAGCGAAAGCCACTGGGTGTGGCTTCGTCACCGAGACGGAAAGATGAAGATAAAGCAGCTCTTTATCAACAATCACGTCTTGTCAAGTCCCTGTGGTGAATGAAAAACAGAAAGAATTCAACACTGTCAGTTCTGGCAGGGAGCTGATATTATATAAGAGCCGAGTAAAGGAATAAACAGAGCTTGAAAAAACCTGGACCATAAATCTATCAAATGGAAATATCAATTCAATCGGGTAGCACGTGCATCAGTGGATTGTTTTCCTCAAATAATATCAAAGTTACTGAGTTTTGAAATCCTAAAAACACAGTGCCAGTCGAGGCCACTTCCACCGAACCGATTGTGTGTCTGTGATTTCTAAGCTGCGTGGACGTTTGTGCGAACACGTCAGCCAGGCTCCTCCAATCTCAGCGTGCAATCCGACAGTCAGTGCAGCTTTTTTTTCCCCCCTTCCCTCTTATTTACCGACTTCTTCCAGCGTGAAGTGGCCGCTCGTAAAACTACACTCTCATTGTAGCCTCCCCCCACGTCGCCAGTCGCAGCGCACTCTTTGTCCGTCACAATGTGAGCCGAGAGAGCCACCTCTGCAGACCCTGAGGTTTTTTGGGAGTTGTCTGTCACTCAGACCCATTGTTGACGTGTGCAGGGCTCAGGAGACAAAGGCACTTTGTGTGAGGAGAGAGAGGCCGGGACACACCCTTCTCCTCCCCTATCTCCACATCTTATCTGTCTCTCCCTCGCTGTCAGGACTCTAAACATGTCTCCCTTCAAGTGCCTTTACCCACGACCACTACTGCACAGAGTGTTCCCAGATTTGGAAACGTTGAGCTTGTGTGTTTTTATTTGACTGTGGATTATTTCACACCTGAAAGTGTCCCAGTGAAGTTTATCTCATCTTTATTGTAGCAGTAAATAGTGGTGGCAGATACGGGACATGCTGGTGCTGTTCAGTGCACATGGATAATTTGCACGTAATTCAAACAATAAAGATATTTAGACGAAAGAGAAACCTAACAATGCATTGAAAATAAAACAGACACAGTTTAATCAAATGTCTGTCCACCATATACAAGAAAGTTTTAGTTTAGTGGAAGAGACATTGTATAAATTCAAATATTTGCTCATTAAACTCAGCAACATTTTGACATTTCCCTCGACAGTTGAGAAGAAAATGATTCATTCCATGTTTCTGGCTTCAGCTTCTTTGTTTCTCTACAGTTCTGCAACTGGACCAGTAGGTCAGGGCTGCCAGAATAAAGCTGGGCTCTGTTCGAAGGCAGACACACACACACTTTTATACGATCCGCTTCTCCCTTCCCTGACGCTGTGAGGGCAGTCTCACTGTGCAGGCATCACAATCGTGCCCTCTGACCCTGATGACATCATTCGACTGGCTCTTGTGCGTCTTTCGTGAACCAGGGAGGTCAAGATTATTCATGTGACTTTCAAACAAGCAAAGGGTAAGTGTGGAGTAGTGAGAGGCTTGGACAATTATGTGTGTTTGCACTGAGAGGCGCTGCTCTCTCTCTCTCTCTCTCTCTCTCTCTCTCTCCTTCTCTCTCTCTCATGCATGGTCAAGAGGACTGACAGCATGACACCATTTAGATTAGTTAGTTAGATACTGAGGTCACGACACACATGACATCATCTGATCAGACGCTACCGCCGTTTACAACTCCTTGTTCATTCTTATCAGTCTGTTGCGTTCTTATCTGTGTTTTCTTTGCAGAAGCAGCTCAAAGTGTAAAATAGTATAGGAATATGTTTAAAGTGGATTCAGTGTAAATAGAGGCTATAATGTTGTGTGCTTCGGCCTATATTTTTATATATACTACGTTCATGGACAAGGCGCTAATATCAAAATCAATGCATCAAGGCCACAATGCAGGCGGCTGACAGTGTAAATCAGTTTCGTATTGTATAAACTGCATCAACACCACAATCTGCTACAAAAGAGCAAAGCATCATAACTCTAAAATAAAACCAGACAAACAACAGAAGATATATGAAAAACAACATGGAACTGATCTGTCTCCCGGAGCCATGACGTCACATGGTTTGACCCAAGAACGTGAGAGTGGACAGGACTTCAAAATACACTGAAACTGAAAACAAAACAGCTTTTGTGCGACTGCGATTCCGTTGCATTAAGTGAAATGTATATGCTGGACATACGAGCCCTAACCTGGAAACGCGACACTGGGACTGCTGCTCGTTTTGAACACGACACGAACACTCCAACACTTCTATGTGATGCTTCACTGCTCACTCAAGCGGCTTCTCATGGTTTCCTTGGAAGTCCCTGCACGGCTGCAAGTCACGCCCATGTCAGCGAGGCCACTCATCCCCCGAAGAGTAAAGAAACACTTAAGGAAACCTTCGTGACAGAATTATGTAACAAGATCCCCCAATAACATGCTTACTATTTCTAAATAGAAAAATACTTTTTCCTAAAAACAGAGACTGACATATTTTCCAAGCTTGTCGGCTGATTTCCACCTCAGGCACAGAGTGAGACTTGATTTCCAGCCAATAAAGCTCACATTTAACAATTACACCAACATTTGATCAAGGGGAGCAAAGCAGTTTAAATTGATCTTCATTCGTCCTGCTGAAAAAAGAATCAACACCTAAGCTCCACTTTTATACCACTATTGTATATTTGGATAAATCACCTTGGAAATAATTAAAGAACAACAAATATTATCAGTTGTGAGACTGTTCAGGAGCACGGCACACGCACGCACGCACGCACACACACACACGCTTTCTAAAAAAAAAAAAGAAAAAAAAAAAAGCTATTTCTGGCCAGAGGTGCTCCTCTTGGCCTCTTGGGTCAACAGGGACAGGGGGTCAAAGGTCAGAAATGATAGAATGGGGCCCAAGGAGAGGAAGGAGGGAGGGAGAGAGAGAGAGAGAGAGGGAGGGTAAGGGGGACATTAGAGACGTGCAGGACACCAGTGGGGGTGGAGGAGAAACAAACAGCGGGGGAGATTTTGGCGGGAAAACGGAGACGGACCTGGTAAATGACTTCTCGCAGACAGACAGTGAGTCAGAGTCTGCTCCTGTCCAGCCACTGAGTCACACTCACATGCTCATACAAGCGGACGGTTCCATATAACGCCACACACACGCTCACAACCCCCACACCTTGGTAGCGTACACATTAAACACCCAACAATAGCTGCACCTTGTACCCCCCCCCCCCCCCACACACACACACACACACTTGGAGATGATGTCATCTTTCTTCGCCTCTGTGGCATTGCTACACAAGCATGAGTCACCATCCTATGAGCGTGCATGCACCCTGTGTTGCACTGACTGATGAGTTCAAGGTCCGCATTTCAAGGCTGATGTCACTTATCACTGACTAATCCCTGAGCCACTGGAGCAGCAACAAGACACCAAGCGGGAAGAAAGGGGGAAACTGGAGGGACATTTTATTTGTCACTGTGTGTGCGTGTGTGTGTGTAATCGGCAAGGCAACCTTTGTCCCCTGCCATTCACACATTTGCTACACGTGCACATTACACACACGATTTAAGCAATTACACGCACACCCTGTACTTACTGTGCTAAGTTAAAGAAACACCGCCCGTCTCTGTCTCTTCCACACACACAGAAACAAAAACAAGTTTCACCACAAGCATTTAAGAGTGTGCAAACTCCTCTAATCACACACACAGGTATTAGCCCCTGCAGCCCATGTTTTTGAGTCCACACACTTTCTCCAAATGTGCAGTGCATAAACACATCGCCATCACCTCCACTTCAGGGAAATGATTAGATCCCGGGGCCAAATCAAACATCCCTTCCCCCGCCCTGGGAAATGAACTCATGGCTGAAAGCGTGACATGGCCCAGAGGACATGAAAGCCCTCATAGAGCGGGCCGTCAGGTGAAGCGCGGCACGGGCAGGGTGGCACCGGGCCCGCCGACACATCGTGCCCTCACTGCCGCATCCGCGCAGGCCCAGGCGGCCATGGATCAGGCGCGGCACTCAGTGACAGCCGCCTGGCAGCAACCAGCAGGGTCAGGGAACAGAACACATTTTGTGCTCGTACACCCAACATCGGCATTAGTGAAGAGAACTTCACCACTTGACTGCAGATTGGGCCTTGTAAATACTGCACGGGCAACGAGTGACTGCAGTCGGTTCAGTGTTTCAACTCACCATCTCCTTTCCTGTCCACCTCAGGGTGTCACGTCTAAAACAGTCCCCAGGGAAACGGATGCAATATAAACGTTCCGGGAGAGATCAAGTGGGAGTGGAAGAGAGAGAGAGAGGTTTTCTACAAGTGGCTTATATTTGTAATTATGGGTTTTGACTGTAGGTGTGTAGTTATGGTTAATTAACAGAGGTAAGTTACAGTAGTGGTGAATATGAGCTGTTATTAAGCTTACAGTACGCTCTCCACTACTCTTCGTTCATGTCAGAATGAGCGAACACCTTGAGTTGGTCACATCCAGTTAGTTTAAACACCTGCAGTCTCAGTACGAGGAGCCAGTCGGCCATCATGTTTCTGTTGGATCCAGCTAGTTGTTGAGAAAAATCAAAGAAATCAAATCTACACATTTATCATGAACTCACTATCGGCCTTGATATTTTTTCACTGCATCGTCCAGCCGCACGGGGGTCGTCTTTACAGCGAGCAAAGCAGCACGGGTTAGCGTACAAGAATTACTTCGTGTTTGAGTATAAGCAAACGTGTGTCGAGGCGAGGTGACACTGGAGGCTGGTGACAAGAAAACTTTTCAGTGTGACTCTCAAACTAGAAACAAAGCTGTAATGAGTCGTCCAGAAACATTAAGATACAGGATTGAATGAACATACGCTGAGTTCAGACAATTTCCCTCAGCATGAAGGCACTTTTACTTTTGCTCTAGAATCGTATTTTCTAAAGTTGATCTCATCTCTACACGTAGGGCATCTTCTTCATCCTGAGACATTTGTATTCTTTCACTTTCTCGTCCATCACACGTTTGGTCCAACTCACTGTGTGTTTTCGGGCCAGTTTCCTGCAGTATTGTCACACCGGGTCTGCAACTGACCTGGACATTTGCTTTCAGCCCTGGATAATCTGCTGACATTCTGCCGAGTATGAAACAATGTCACATCCCGCCTCCTGTTTCATGCAGCCCCTCTGGGAAATCTCCTAACTTCATGTCTGAAAGCAGCTTCATAGATATTATATTAAACCTTGAACTCATCATCCTGCTAGTGAGCTGACACAGATAGGAAGAGGCTCAGGGACCACTGCCTCGCGGTGTTAAAGGAAGCCAGCTGGGATGTTTTGTACATCTAATTACATCTCCTGTCGGGACCCAGAATAACATGGTGGGATCCCATCTGGTCTAGAATCTCCTCAAGATCTCCCACAAAGAGATGGTAGGGCTCGGCTACAGGAGGAGGAACATCTGGGCTACCCTGCTGCCATGGCAACCCAGACCCTGATGCACAGCGGAACACGGGTGGATGGTGAAGTGAAGTATGGGGCTGAGAGTAGATAACAGAGGCTTCTACCACACTGGCTGATGACCGCTTCACACAGGAATCACGTTAGCCCCAAAACATTCTCTGAGCAAATCATTCAGTCATATACTATTATATTCCACTATGGTCTCCAAGGTAGTGGGCAGGACAGAAACGTTGGTGAGCATTCCTACGTATCCTCTCTTCTGTAAGTCAGGCTGTAAGTTTGGAAATGTCAGTTCAGTGTGAGGCCAAGTGTGATCCAGACTCAGAAAGTCATCTGTGTTTAGATCATGTCTGGACTGAAATCCTTCACGCTCTGACGGCTCTGCTAACAGGTGTGGTTTGTGGGCTTCAGGTCAAAAGGTCACACAGACGTCTGTGTGTGCGTGTGTGTGTGCGCGTGTTTGTGTGTCACTCTGAAAACTCCTTGTTCGTCAGATCCCAGTTTTTCAGGTTAAGTGGCATGTCTCAAATGCTCGTCCACAGGTGAAATGTTTCATGTGTTCATGGGCCTGGGGTCAGGTCAGTGTCCACATGTTCATCATCCCTTCACCACCGGCTGCCTCGGGGGCCACACTCTCTCCTCTCTTTGATTCACTCTCTGCATTTGACTCTTTACATTTCTCGTCTTTCGGGATTCACATATTCATTCTTCACTCTCTCCCTCTGCCTCACACACACACACACACACACACACACACACGTTGCAGTGAGCGCAGCTGTGACACCATATGAGGAAGCATTTGACCCTCTGCTCGTTAACAGGAAAATGCACAGGTCTGTGAAGCAGAAAACCTCCAGGAGAATGCATCTGGTGGATGAGCACACACACACACACACACACTCTCTCTCTCTCTTTTGGACGTTGCCTTGACAATAGTCTGTCTTTTAAAAGCCTTGTGCAATACCCAATCGTTTGTTTGTTTGACCCCAGGTAGGAACAATGGGTGGAGGTGTAAGCGGGGTGCTATGGCAACTCAGAGCGTCACCTATGGTACGTTGCTGTGACACCCTCCATCCCCACCTCTCTCTCTCTCACACACACACACACACACACACACACACACACACACACACCTTTACTCAAGCACTTACACAACTCTACGTGATGTGATTGATACGAATACTGGAATGACTTTTATTAGTGTGTGTGTGTGTGTGTGTGTGTGCGTGTATCAGAAAAGTGGGGGGGGGGGGGGGGGGGGGTTAACTCCACTGGTCCCATCTGATCAAGATGGGGAGGAAGAGGACCTCTACTGCCCCCTCCTGGTGTCTGGAACACGCAGGAAAACGCACGCACGTTGGCCGTCAGTGTGAATGCTGTTAGGAAGATAGAATGTACAATAGAAGATGCGTGTTTAAAACTCTTGACTGATTATTGAGGAATCGGCCCTATCCAGGCTCAATCCATCTACCTGATGAACTATTATGGCATATTAAATTTGTGTGCATTTATTTGGTTTGATTTCTGCCATACATAAATCTGTCAGGCAGGTTCAGACTCACATTCACTGAAATGCAAATTACATCAACTTGAATTCATCCAAATCGAAAACGCCACAACTGCATCTCTCTGAGTCAAACTAAATTGATCTTTTTCGACAATTCTGACTAAATGAGATGAGGTTCAGGCTCTCAAACGACAGACACACACACACACACACACACACACACACACGCAGACGCTTCAGGAAATGAACCCCATTACCTTTACATCAAGTATGAAACTTACTACCAGAAGAGTGACCACTTTACACAGAGTGGCCTTTCACCGATACCATTCACACAGAATCCATGCAGACACACGCGCACACATGCAAAACAAAGAGGCTGTTCTCTCCAGCAGGCGTGTGGCTGACCTGCGGTGGGCTGTCGGACTGAGCTGGGCTCGTATGCATGTGTGTGTGTTTACATGTGTGTAACCTGGTCACACATGTTCAGGCAGACTAGGCTTGGTTCTGAAATGACTGAATGACCAAATACGTGAATGAACACGTTGGGATGTTTGAACCTGCTCTTTGTTTCGTGTCGCACCACTGTGACCCATCACAGGCCGGGTGAAGTGCTGCCACACTGCCACTGTCGCATGTTTAACGTGTAGAAAATGTCATGTGTGAGCGTTTGGAGAGCAGAGCCACCTAATGGCTAACGCCGCCACCTGCTGGCGAGAGTGGGTCACTACAGGCCCCTCACCATGGCAAACTCAGCTTTGACAGTATTTTCCATGCATGGAGAAATTAAAAACTTGTGCTATTCAGTCTCAATAATGTCAACCATTTTTGCTTCTATCTGCTGGTATAAGGATGTAATTCTGTGATTTTGTTTCTCAGAGCCATAGCTTTATAGTGTAATAGTTAAGTGAAGCAGTTCCTTGAATAGGACGATGTATAATTATCTTTTTAGATAAAAAAAAAAAAAAGATATATAAATACTACATCAAACAAACAGTTAGTAACAAATATGGTCAATGGTAACAGTTGGCAGGATACAATATCCAATTAATCACATAATTTTATAATTTACACGTCATTATTTCAAACCTCTCTCATTGAATTTCAAAGAAATATTATTTGAAATGACATGTAATAAACAAATAAATACACTTCACATTCATGTTTCTCTCCTGAGGCATTGTCATCACATTTACGTTTAAGCTGAGATAAGAATAGATTCAGTCTCCTGTTTGCAGTTTTTAAACATAAAATCCATCCTGACAGAATCAGTCCTTAATGAAAGACAGGAAACACTGACAAGCCATTAGCTCTGCCTCAAGATAGCAAGTGATTAAGTCTACCACACACACACACACAGCCTTTTGCATTCTCACATGGGCCGTGGAAGTTTCTCGCAGGCCTGGAGGGCTGATAGCTTCGGTCTGTATTTGATAGCAAACACTGAGTGACACCAGCGTCACCAAACACAGATTAAACCCCTGACAGGAACAAACCGATACCTGACACACACACACAGAGGTGCACACTGGGTGGGGGGGGGGGGGGGGGGGGGGGGGCGGCCATGCATTTGATTAGGCTAATATTCAATCTGGGTTTTTGGAAACGAGTCCAAAAGGTCCACCATGTAAAGAAATGCTTTTACTCTGCGATGACAGATTTTAAATGTCAAAAAGTCAACTTTTTACAAAATATTTACTGCAAACAGGAAGTTCTGTATGAAACAGACGTGTTTGCTTAAGCTCACCGCTGTTCCCACCACATGCAGTTTGTTAATTAAAGGTTTTTCACAATCAACAGCAACCTAGAGCGATTTATTACCTAATTTAATACCTACATAAAAACATTTTATGGAATCTGGGTTTGGATGAATAGCTGTAGAGTGTCATCTCTGTGATGTCGAATATCAAAACCCTTCAGCGTCACAGTCTTTGTTCTTTGACAAGATTGACCTCACAAAAATAACAAAAAAATAGCACATGTTCCTGTGGCAGTCTGGAATAAATTACAGCAATATGGTCAGTTCATCTTCGGAGACCATCAGCACAATGCACTCATTAAAACCCGACAATACAAACATCAGCACAGCTTTCCAAAGCCACTCAGTGCTCTGTCAGTCATCTGTCATCCATTGTTGTGCTCATAATCCCACCATTGACAGTGAGGTCCATTTCCACCATCGGGGACCCAGAATTAATCAACGGGCTTAAATTAGCCCAGGGCAATTAAAACACCCGGCGAATGGTTAATTAATTGACCTCGGTGGTCATTAAACAATTCATGGAATCAATAAGGGATCAATGGTCACCAGCGACCTTTACAGCCCGGAGCAGATGGGCTGTGGCCACTTAGATGAAACTGTAGCTGGATGACAGTGGAGATGAACTGATCTCGCATTATTTCCCAGACAGATGGATATGTACCCCCCCCACCTCACCCCCCTCTCCCTCTTCAACTCTCCCCCCAGAGCAAAGGTTTTATTTTTAAACCAGAGTATACAGTGAAGTCTGACAGCTCACCGGTAAAAAGACTAATCAGGTCTTCCAAGACGAAAAAAAAAAATCAATGCTCATAACACCACTGATGTGTATGTTGATTAGCCTGCAATCATCCATCCTGCAGATAGTCTTATTGATTGTAATCCACTTTTTAAATTCAGATTATTTTGTTCATTTCACCCCATGGACAAAAGAACAGGTGGTAGAAGTACAATTTCCATGGTAGGAACATTAATACAGATATTTGTCTCTTTTCACAATCACATAACCAATCATTATTCACTGACTGTATCATTAGTCTCTCTTAGTATTTATTTAAATTGAATAATATTTGAGGAAAAATCCATGGTTTCACTCCATAAACAGAAAACTGCTTCCATTTTTAAAATTACTTCTTATGTCTAAAGTTCAAAAATGTAGATGTACAGAGAAACAAATCTATCTCTTATTTTAAAGAAGCTGGTCCTGAAATGTTTTTGCATTGTTGAAAATAGACTCACAAAATGAACTATTGCTGATTCATTTTCTGATGGTTTTTTTTTTTTTTTTTGTATGTTTGTTTGTTTTATTAGGTCAATGATCCTCTAATAATTAAAGAGATGAACTCGGTGAAAGAGTTCATGGTGTGGCCAGCTACATTTTAAACCATCTTTACTTCATCTCAGTCATATTTATGTACGACATCAAATACACTTACGCTAAAACTGGAGATCATTTCTTGCCTTCTCTAATTGTCCAATCAACATTTCCAAGCTTCAAAATATTTGTATTATATTATATTGTTGATTTTTGAAATGACCACAAGGCCGCTGAGCTCAGCGTGACATCGACCTCTCGCCCTCTCTTTGGCCCTCTCTCTTGAACCAGGCTCCGCTCCTGACCCTGCGTGGCTGGACTGTCAGGGGACAAAGGAACTCTGCTTTCTAGTACAACCACCTCCCCCCTCCACTTCTGCTCATTTAAACTCCCCAGACTCCCCCCATCCCCCACCACGAACCACACCACAACATAGCCCTCGCCCCACCCCCACCCAGAGTCCATCCACTGCACAATGTCTGAATATAGTCAGCAACAGCGATCAACGCAGCGTTGATCTCTGTTCAGGACACAGAGCTTTGATACAGACACGACATGTCCCATTTCTTTTATCCATCCCCACTCTTCTACTCTGGTTGATTTTGTGCCTAAACCTGAAGAGACATGGATTCTGCCATCCGCCTGTTTATTGTTGGAACCATGACAACAAAGGTCTGCAAAGTCTGCAACCACACGTGGGCGCTATTCAATGTTCCATGTCTGATCTTTTGGGTAGAAATGGAGATATTGATGGCTTAAAGCTCATAGACGATAATGATAATAACTTCATTTATATAGTACGTTGCAAATGGGATCAAATAAAAACAAGGATACAGCAAGGTCAACAGCATTGAAAAGGAATGGCAAAAGAAAGGGGTAAAAGAAATAAACTACATGCGAATCAGACTTATTTTCACACTGGCAACTAATTCTGTGAAAGAAATTCTATAATAACATATTCAATCATAAACCACTTGATGGTTAGGTCATGTCATTTTTGGCAGTTGTTATTAAGTTTGATAAAGTTTCCCTCTGTTTTTTTTTTTTTTACCTTAGTCTGTTTTTTTTTCATCTGTGTATTAAAACACATATGTGCAGCATTGTGGCTCAGTAGCTATGAATTGGCCCATTAATAATTAATTTAATATTTGGGGGGTGGGGGGTGGGAAGCTGTAATGAGTTTTGTTGACACGAAGAAGAAATACAGAAAGTTCCCAGCTTTATCCTGTCAGTTAAAATAAAGGTACTTAATTACTGACACCACTGACAACACTGCAGTCAATCAACAGTGAGTGTGTGTGTGCGCGCGCACGCGTGCGTGCATGTGAGTGGTACACTTAATTGCTTTCAAAACAGTGATGTCATTCTGCATGGTCTATCCCACTGCTCAATGCAATACACACATCCTCCTCCCTCCCCTCCCCAGCACCGGCCAGCTGTCTCCCCTGCTGCTCTCAGCTGATGGAGTACGAGGGTCTGATGGAGATCCGAAGGAAGAGGTGGGGGGTGGGTGGGTTCGACAGCTGAGCAGATGCAGGAGCCCCTCCTGGGTTTGCCAAGGACAGGCTCTTTCCCAGCCACCCCGCAGCCGTGCAGCTGCCCAGGCACCAGCTGTCCTGATGATCACACCAAACAGACCAGGGACTTCCTCACTGCGGTGAGGCCGTGTGGTGGATCGGCCTCACTGTATTAGACCAGCTGACACTCTCTGAACACTCACATCCCCCCATCGCCCCTTCTCCAGACTGAAACTATCCCAGACAAAACATGCCTGCAAACGTCTCCCCTTTGACCTCCGGCCTCTGGCTCGCAAACAATAAATACACTGGGCTTAGGTTTTCAAATGTCTGTAATGATGTTGGAAGTATACTTTAAAATGATTGGTTGGATTGTACATGTCCACTCAAACACAACAGAAAGGTGTTGCATCCCCCTGCCTCATTGACTCCAGGAATTCTACGCACACAGTGTATTTCACCAGTGACGGCGATCAGAAAATTAAAGATGGGTGTTGTGTTTTTAAATGTAGTGTAGTTAATATGAATAAAGATGGACGACAGATGTCTGGGGTCAAACCCTTTGACCACTATTACACACTGGTAAGACAAGATATGATTTGACCAATCAGGAGTCAGTCTCAACTGTCAATCATGAAGTTTCACCTCTTATTTTGAAATCCTCCAATTAAAAAAAAAAAAAATTCTGGAAAAAACAAACAAACACTACAATCATCAGGGTGACAAGAAACTGGGGAAAAGGCATTTAACATATTTTGAACTTTAGATCAGTAGTGAGGTCCATGTCCCATTTGCTAACATGAAGTGTTTATGGGGGCTACCAGGGGGCTTATCAAGATGTTTTGGCTTTACTTCTGAGGAGCTGTCACGTTATATAGTAAATTCATAATAAAGTTTCTTTTTCTCTTTCTGACTGTCCAGCAACCATCACCAGAGTGACAGCATATCTCAGATGACAAAAACACTGGTGGCTTCGCTTTGGCCTTTCAGTCGCCATGGTGTCTGCCCGACAGGTAATAGGAATACCTGGTGTTTCTATTCACTGATAATATTCTCCTAAAATATGCTAAAATAACATGGTTGGTCTGCTAAGGGATTCAAATTGTCCATCAACACATTTTAAGACCATTTGCCATTAGTATGATAAGAACAATGACTCGCACATGAACACACACACACACACACGCGCATGCACGCACTCATGCAACCGAACGTAGAGGCAGATGGATAATGGGTGGGAATCGTGCTGCTGGGCTCAGAGCTGGCAGGGACACAGCAACAGGCCACCAGTAGGAGGCTAAGGGTGGCTGCTGTTAACGCTGCCATTCGTCCAGCTGACAGCAAATGAAGTTACAGTTTAATTAACCTAATTAGATTAATGCTGAACATTACAGGCTAATGTCATTTTCCTCCCAACATCAGTGGCTCTCAGTTCGTTTGTTGCCAACTTAAAGTGAATCACGTCACTCAGCAAGTTCACATCTCTCTCTCTCTCTCACACACACACACACACATCCTGCCAATGGAGAGGAAGAACTTGACAGAGACTTTTTTAAAAACTACCGTATTCTTTATTTTCTATTCCTGCCCATCTCATTCTTGTTTATCATCTAATTTAATTGGGTCATTGTGCAGCTTAGGATAGAATAAAGGTTGTTAGGCTTTTTTCAAAAACATGATCTGCCCAGTTCCAAACAAAAAAACAACAATCAGCCTGAAAAAGCTAAGACTCCATGTGATGCCAAAAACCCCTCGCAGTGAATAAGCACCTCCACTGATCTCATCCCAGAGGTCAGGCTGTGCCCCCACAGCCAAGCTTAGATCAGTGTCCCCCCACCCGACTGGGACCATCTC
The DNA here is from genome assembly GCA_016785235.1 of Pseudorhombus dupliciocellatus. NCBI lineage: Eukaryota > Metazoa > Chordata > Actinopteri > Pleuronectiformes > Paralichthyidae > Pseudorhombus > Pseudorhombus dupliciocellatus. Next base: position 1,010,650 of record JAFBJW010000118.1, read on the forward strand.
AGCTGTACCCATCCATCACAGAGGCCCCGGGCACCGACCCGGGAACCCCTGAACCAACACGAGTGACCACAGAGAAAGGTGAGCCCGCTGTCCCCATCCCACCCTCCATCACCTGTCACCTGTTATTGTCGTCACACATCAGCAGTTCCCTGTCATCCTGCCCGCAGCCTGTGACCTGGGCGGCAGCTGACCTGCATCCTGCATGCCTCTGGGGGAGAGTGTGTGCTCAGGGTTGGTCTCTTGCCTGGATACAGACACTAATCCTCTCTACTGTAGATGAAGGCTTCTTTTCTCGCCCAGGGGGGAGAAATGAAGCGAGGCACAATGGCACGTGCACCACCTTTACATGGGGAGGGGGGGGAGGCTGGCAGAGCCCCGGAGCAACGTGAGGAAAATGGGATTCAACAGGAAGGGGCGGAAATATGACTCTTTGTTTGGCCCAGTGTCAGTGATCAAAAGCCTGTCATGCTTTGAAGTTGCGCTGCATATTCCTCTTCCATAGAGACTTCAGTTACATTTCTACTGGAAGCAATCCCCTTGTCTTTAGCTTGACAGTTTTATCAAATCAAAACCCTTGATGTGACAATTTAGCCATTTTATTTGGGCATCACTTTTAAAAAGAGAAGGGCTTCACAAGAAGATGGGAAGAGGTGGGGGGTGGCTAAAAGAGAAAAACAGGTATTATATAAACAAGGATTAGGACTATCCTTTGTTACCCAGAGGTCTGTCTTGGGAATGTGAGGGAGGGAAAACACCCAGGCATCGCAGCAGCACACAGCATTGAAGAGATAAGGTCTAGTGTGTTAGAGTTCGGGTGAAAACGGAATATAAAAAAGTCCTGGTAATGTTCTCATAGGTATAAATTGTAGCTTCACCACTAGATGTCACTTAATTATACACACTGACCCTTTAAACTGAGTAAGGTTTTATAGGAATACAAGGTACAGACATCTTAAAGAAATACATAAAACAGGGCCTACATTCAACGTATGACACATCTTCCTGGTGTCTTTCATGTCCCTGTCCCTGCCTCCAAGATATGTCTGCTGCTACACTGACACCGTTTGTATTACTCTCTTCTCCTCTCCTCCGTGACAGGGCTACTGCTGAGCGATAATTGAAAAATAATTGCAGTCAAAGACATCAGATCATGACTGTTTGTTGCCTGGCGTCGTACCTGCCGCCTCATAACAGGACCCAGTGGGATGCTGTCGAGTCTGCGGCGTGAAGTCGCAGCAGCGTGGCGCCCTGTGATGCTCCTGTTTCACAGGTCACTTCCCCCGGGCCCGCGCGATCCGTTGGAAGTCGCGTCGTTGGCGCGGCAAAGTGACTAAATCTTCACTGCTGACAGGTGCTGGCTGTTCACAGGAAGCGTCTGAAGGGTTTAACGATGCGACTAGAGTGCAGCAGGAAGAGGATTCCATGCTCCGTGACGTATCAACAAAAAGCACGGAGGAGAGAGGGTTGCCAGCTCTACATGTATAGTGGCGATGTGTCTGAAATTCAGTTTGGCAACAGTTGCCAGCTGTGGACGGAGCACCAGCACCTCGAGGTGGAAAAGTAATTCCAACCAAATCACTGCAGTAAAAACGCATCAAAGACACAAATTGTTTCTTCCTGAGATCAGAGCCAGCCTCCACCCTGACTGCTGGGCCTGAGACCGTCGACACGAACAAGAGGCTGCAGTGAGATAATGAACTTATTTCAACTGTCTATTTTCTCGCTTTTCTTATTTCTCTCGTTCTCCACCAACCTCTGGTTTCTGAAGCATTCTGAAATCTCGGTCGAAAAAAATTTTAAGGCGACAAGGACTTTGCATCAACTGCTCCCGATCTCTGGGACTGTTCACATCCTAATATCAGAATCCCTCAGAACCCTGGAATGTATAAATCATTCAAGAGCCACTTGTTCTAATCTGCCTTCAACTAGAGTTTAGTTTGAGAGCGGGGATTTCTAACCCTGTTCAGTTTCACCTGTATAAATAATCCTTAACCTGACACCACAGGGAGACAGTAGAAATCCAGACGGATTACTAAGAATTCAAGTTTAAACACAAGCGCAAGAATAGATGATAGCGATGACTGTGAGTAATTAGAGAAAGTGAAGGTTTTGACGCAGGATTAGGGACAAATGTCAAAGTGTGGTCAGGACCACCATGCAGGCCGAGGCCGCCCGACACCTCGCCTGTCTGTCGACGCGGGGGTGCGAGAGGCAGGAGCTGGTCGCCACCACATCCAGAGGTGTTCAAACCACACGGGGGAAAATGAAATCGTGTCGCCGCCACGGACTGATCCAAATGACGAGAGGGGGTGTTAGATGTCATCTTCCTGTCTGATTTTCTTTTGTTCCTCGCTCGGTTTCAAACTGGCCGCTGGGTCACATGAGGACAGAGAGGCCTTGTTCTCACACAGAGCATGAGAGGAAAAGCTGTGTGACGGTTTCACATGAGTGAAAGAAGAAGCCTGATGCCAGATGTTGCAGTTACGCTGGATAATCGATCACATGGCGTTAAGGGGGGGGGGGGGGGGAGCTTCTCTGAGCACCGTTTAATCGATCACATGGCGTTAAGGGGGGGGGGGGCAGGAGCTTCTCTGAGCACCGTTTATTCTACGATGAAACACGAGCCTCATCTTCAAGTAATACATCACACCAGGAGTGCACACCGTTGGTGTGGACTAATAACTTCCAGCGTGCTGAACTGATTCACTTGCCGTTGCCATGGTAACGCATCAGGATAGGTGCATGTCATTATCATGGATAGGTCCTTTAGATTGCAACAGAAGATACAAGTACCTCTAATCAAATTCATGGCTAATCACTAAGGGGGTTATGTTTACATCGGAGTTATTTTATACCTTGGGTATTTTTTTCTTCACGATAGTTAAGCAGCATCATGGACCAGGACGGGGAGGAGACAGATGGAGACATTTGCATTCCCAAACAGTTGGAGAGAACACGACACCAGATGCTTTGCTTTTATTTTCCACGTGTTTGATCGCACATTTGGAGGTATGGTGGCCCGGGCGGGACAAAGAGCCAAGGCCAAATATCTTTGGCTCTGAAGAGACAACAGCTGGAAGGGAGCGAACCAGGAAGTCGCTGCACTTCATTAAAGACCCAGCAGGAGAGCAGCAGAGCCTGTCCCCTCCCACTCTCTCTGTCTTTCGGCTCCGCCCTTCTGTTTGTCTCGCTCTCTCTCTCATCTCTGATCAACTACAGAGAGAAACAGCAAGTTTACATATCAATACATTTGAACCTTCATAATGCCTGATGTTCATTTTTTATTTCACAATCTTTCTGATGTCTGCTGAGATGCAGTAGCCTTTAAGCGGAGGTTGGAAATAAATACCAACAAAGGCCAGCTACAAGTTCACTGACCTGTCAAGAGTATGGAGTGTTGGCATAATAACACTGCTGTGTGTGTGTGTGTGTGTGTGTGTGTGTGTGTGATTCTCAGCCGAGTTGCTCACTAACTCTTTCACCTCTAAGCTCTTTGATCTGATCTTCGCTGCTTCTAATCTCACGCACAGTGAATCCCTGCAGGGTTGCTGCTTCACAGTCATCACTGATCAGCTGCACTTTCTCAAAAGTGTGTTTGTGCGCGTGAGCAATTTCACGGGTTAGCTCCAACTTCATCCCGCTAGCCCCGATCTGACTCATTTCCTGCAGATGTGACGCTGCTGCTTGAAAAACTGACCAGCACACACTCATCTGCAAGCAGCCCAAAACCACAACGACGCACACACACACACACATACACGCTGTGGCCTTTTGGCATCACTGGCCCCATCGGCAATAGTTGATCACTTCATGATTTGCTCATTCAGTGGGTGATGGACAGATCCCCCCTCAGCACCACAAAAGAAAACACCTGTTAGAATCTGCTTAATCCTAGTCAGCGGCCCTGCTCTTGAGGCTGTTTGGGGCCCCGTTTAATCCGCACAAGGGCACAGGGCCAAGGCCAGGGTAGATTAGACCCCCACCATCCATCATCCATCCACGCACACACACACCTCAGAGTCTGCCCCCCCATAACGAGGGTTTGGATCGGCCCCTTAATCCTTGGACTCGGCAGAGCACTCCACCCAGCACACACCTACCCCCCCACCCCCTCCACAAAAAAGCCTGTAATCTCCATGCATTGCCTTCCCAAACGCAGACCTGGCTCAACCCAGCCCAGCACTCACTTAGCCCCCCTCCTCCGCCACCTTTCCCCTTCCCCAGTAGGACTGAAAGCCCATTGATTTGTTGATTTCTCTTCTTTTGTCTGCAGCCGGCCGAGTGTTAACGAGACATCCAGGGTCCGGGGCCCAGTGCCAGGACTTTTGGCATGGGAGATTAAGGTCCTGATCTGGGCATCTGTCACTGCCCGGTCTCCCTCGTGGCTCTGAGGGAGGCCTCTCCACCAGCCATTTTCAGAGGGATTGATCCAAAGACGACAGGAAATGACTACAGCTAAATATATAACATTGGATATATATTTCGACAGACTGGCCTTGAATGTGTCCCCAGCATTACAACCGACACATGCAGAAAATACACATGACGAATGGGCGCAAAGACACAGAAGCAGCTTCATGCAGAACTAGACTGGCAGTGAGTGGAGTGTCTGCATCCACCAAGGCCCAACATGATGCCACATCTAAATTCACTAGATCCACTAGATTCTTATTCAGATCTGCTTGGAAACACATACTAATATTTGTTCCTTAAACGGGTCTGATTTCTTTCACTGAGATCCATAAATTATTCGCCAGGAAATCCACAATAATGGTGAAAAGCACCCTCGCTCACAACGTTGAAGGCAGTGAAAAAAAAATAGATCCACAACAAAATGTAATGCAACGTTCTTCTCCCATTCTTCATGGTATTCCATCCAGCAGCTCTGCCTCTTCCTGCAGGCTCCAATGATTCTGCACAGATGCCCAGCAGGGAAAAGCCCCTTCCAGTTAAAACATGTTGTGGTTCGAACCAAACCTTGATCCCTCTTTCAGTCACTAAACATCCACTGTTATCAACAGGTTTCAACTCAACTTTGATCTTTTATGTGTCACAATTTGAGTAACGTCCATCAGGCTTCAGAGCTTCGCACAGCACAGACGCTAACCAATGACCTTCTTTTAGTTGCTGACCTTTATTGCTTTGAATCTTAACTTTTAGTAAACACCTGCTGGATCACTAATTAAACTTCACTGACATACCTTCCATGGTATGTCCTTCCATGGTGACCCTGAATGCCTCGCTGCTGTCTGAATGATACCAACAGTTGGATGGCACAGAGCTACCTGCTTCTCAACAGCTCTGTTTCCTGCACTGTGTTCTTATCATTGTCTTCTCACTTTTTATCTTAAATTATATTTCATTTCTACAAATATTTTTATGCATTCAAGTTTTTAATTTGATTTCTTTTTTTTCTTCTTACATTACAAACCCCTGTTTTCAAAATGTGCTACATGAACAAGGTTTTTTTTTTTTTTACTATTATTATTACAAACAGACAGGCAATCAAGCAAACACATTACAGGGGGAAATTTAAGTCTATTCACTGTCTGTCTTCACAACATGGCAGCTCTGTTGACATTAAAACAATTGTCATGTTGTCAGTATTCGCCTGTAGTTACATCATAGGGCATGAGGGTGGTGTTGCTGCAAGAGAGGCCAGCATTACCTAAAATGTATGTGGAAATATAATAAAAATGTATCTGGTGTAGAATCTACACCTAACACACTGGTTGGATATATCTTTGGCCACTTTAATTGAGAGTCTTTTTCAAGAGCAAATCGTACAAAACCTGAGGCTTCTCAAACTGGGCAGACTATAATGTAACAATCATTCTGTTAATTCATGTCTAATTTAATTGAACTTTATTTTTAATGGTCTGCAGCCGGCACCACCTTCTGCCATTCAGGATGCAGCTCAATAAATATGCTCAACATATTGAGCTAAGTCATCTTTTCAGGCACAAAGGAATTAAAGCTGAATAATGTGGTCCTTGGAACAACACTCAAATATCACAGTGTTCCCCTCCTGGTCCTTTCAGTGCTGCGTTAATGTCAACGCCCTGTTACACAGGAACCTTGTCTACTTCACCAAAAGCACTTTAAACGAACTAAAGGTTGATTGAAAATACTCACAGCTGAACCGCGTCAGGGTTAGGGTTAGCCTCAGTTAGCCACAGAGCCAACTACCCGTAGTCAGTTTTCTCAGACTTGGGCTCTCTCTAGTGGTGAAAGATCGCACTGGTTGAAGAAGGGATATTTAATGTTTATGGGAAGTTAAATTGCTGTGTGACTTTCTGTTTTAAAATTCACATTATTAATTTTCATTTTCACTAAAAAGAGTTGATGTGAAGATATAGTTAAATCATGGCATACAATAATAGATCTATATCTATCTATTCATCTAGATAAACAGATGTTGAACTTGTTGTTCTTGTTTTGAAGAGATGTTGAAAAACAGTAATGAAATTAAAAAAAAGCATAGATGTACAGGTTTGTTGATATTTATTTTTAATAAGGCACAAATGAATGTTGTTGGTTTTTTTTTTTTGATAAAGGAGTAAAAATACATTCTGATTCAGGGTCCCAAAGACAATTTAAATTGCTTTTACGTACTTAAAAAATGTTTTCTATTACAGGGAATGAGTCAACTGCCCTGTTATCATTCACATTCATTCATCAAATCTGATGGTAAACAAGATCTTTTCCGACCAATAATGTGCACGTTTCAGTTTAAAGAGTAACAATATCTTGAAGACATGTTTAAATTTTAAAATTTAAATTTTAAAGTTTAAACCTGCAGATGTCCCGGAACTTTTGATCTTGTCCTTTCCACTTGCATGGGGATACTTTTCCAACTGAGCCTTTAAAAAAAAGTGCAGATATGTGTGTTTAAATGGAATAAAACCTGTCAACATGCAGTGCAACATTCCCGTGTTGCCAGGTGGAGGAGCCAAGGAGTCAGCGCTAGATTCATCCAACGCTGAGAGTTCCAACTGAAATGATTACTGAGAGGGGAGCATCTTGTCACAGGGCAGCAGCTTGCTGACACCGACACTGGTTGCGCAGTCATTCTGCAAACAAAACAGAAATCAGCAACTCAGCATAGAGGGTTTACCTTAATACTCAAGCATTTAGGGAAATATGGTCACCCAGGTTCTTCCAAAATGTATGCCCCTCAAAAACCTACAGCCTACTGGTCTGCAGCAGGAATGAATCTGATCTGCATTCACTCCCAGATGAAATGTTTATGCTGCAGACAATTGTTTTCCTTTGGTTCTGGCTCAGATAAGCAGCGTTACTTGTCTTTATTTTGGCAGTCTAGTTGCTGAACTTTCAGGAATGGGAACATAAAAATACTCATGAGCATTTTTTCATCTTGGGAACAAGAAGCAACTGTGAATTTTTGCCAAGACAGTGAGGCGAGAGAGCACCTTCATGTTCATGATGTCAAACATGGCACACTGGCAGAGGGGGAAAAAACGTGAAAATCAAACTGCCTTGACCCGTGTCAACACAAAACAAAGCATGAGCGCGCATCCATGAACTTGAAGGGACACCATTAGCCTGGTTCTGTCCAAAGATTGTGCCAGACTGGTTTGTGTGGTCACTTTCTGAAATCTCACCATGTAGTTCACTACATTGATGTGGTAGGGAATCCCACCCATCTCTTCACACTTCTTCACATTCATCCTCTCTGGGTCTCCAGCAGCCAGAACAGGACTATCTGGATCAGCCTAGTTCCACAAAAACAAGTTCAAATAGTCACTTTGCTTTAAACTGTCTCTCAAGACAATCCACATATTTCTCTATATATCAGCGTTGCACTGTGAAGATCTACTCACGGGGTCCAGGCCTCTCTGGATGGACAGCAGGTCAGCCATCCTGTTGTTAAATCCTTCAGCGAAGTTCTCCGGGTTGATCGCCACAAAACACTGACCCTGACGACACAGACGGGACTATGAGCACTGACAAACGTCTCACTCTGATTTCTTTCAGATAACAGTGGCTGTAAAACAACTGGCTGCCGATACAGCCCTGGCTCAGCTAACTGGGCTAACTGATTGCCGTCATTAACAGAGTTAACACAAGTACTTAGTCAGCTGGGCAATGATTAAACAGAGCAGTTTGTTTATGGTCACTGCTCAGGGGGGACAATAACATCCAGGGCTCCATGTAGTGAGTGAAACACATCCATTTTCAAATTCAGAAACTAATGAGCTTTTTTGAACTATGAGATAAAGTAGAAGACAAAAACAACTGTACCAGGTCAGCAACGCGATCCGTTACTTTCCACGTGCGGACATGATTGCTGTACTTGCCGCCGGACAAGATACCACAGAACACCTCCACCATCATCCCCAAACCGTAGCCTTTGTACCCTCCTGAAACAAGCAGGCATGACATAGATAAAGAAAATATACGGCATCCAGCAGAGAGCACAATGGGGAGAGAGTCTAAGGTGGATCAGAAGAAGACAACGTCAAAACCAAAATTTAAATCCAACATTAATGAATCACTGGTCGTCACAACAGGAAAAATCAGCATTGCAGTTAGAGATAAGAGAAGCTGTCAGCTGTCTCTTTCTTTATGTTGTGTGACGTGTGTGATTCTGCTCTGCGACACAATAAAATAGAAAGTGTGGAGGCTGCTGGCAGATTCCAGACACATGCACAGTCAGACACAGTCAGACCACTCGAACACACTCTGTCAGGACAGCCCATTCTCAGATTATATAAAAATATTTATCCTGGTTCGCTGAACTTGTTTTGCAGCTGCAGGACCCTGAATTTCTAACTGAAAGCCGATAGCTGTATCTGCTGCTTTCGGACCTGTGGCCTCACTGCCGCCGATCGGCACCAGTCCTCCTCCGGTGAGGACTTTCTTGGGATCTGCTGTGAGCTTTCCCTGAGCGTCACAGCCCCAGCCCTCGGGAATGGTGTCTCCACGGCGCTCGTGCAGCTCCACCTGTGCACATAACACATCCCGTACAAGAGTAAGACAACTTAACACACACACACACATCTAGCTGATGAGAACACAAAATGTGATATCGTTGGATGAGGTGATTTCTGTCTCACCACATACATAAATAAGGCTGGGTGCTCATGGGTCATACAGTTCTAAGCTTCCACTGAACATCCATTGTGAACATGTGTTATTGTCTCGCTGCATCAAAGACGTGCCATGCACAATGGAAGGAATGCCCTGAGGACCTGTCACGGGAAACCTTATCTCACCTTTCCAAGTGCCACTGCGGATGTGGCCATATCCAGAACAAAGCTGTCACCATCTTTGGAAGGGGCTGCCACACTGATGGGGTTGGTGCCCAGAGTGCACTGCAAACAGCAGGATTACAATGCTTTCATGCTAAATGTTCACTAACTAAATAAATACAGTCCAGTAAACAGTAAACTCCACAACTAATGTGGCATGCAGTACAGTCAAATCCCATTACCTCTTTAGCACGTGTAGGAACCACCAGTGGGGATGTGTTGGTAAAGGACATGCCCTGTGGTGGTCAGAAGAGATTATAAACGTCTGTTTTAGGGGAAATACAGCACATTCAATGAACTAGATTCTGTCACAAAGACAGTGCTTAACGTGTGAAAGCAATCCTCATCCGTTCCTCTTCCCTTTTTACATGACCTGCATCAGACTCAGATAACCCAAGCCTTGATAAGAAAACAGGAGCTCTGTGTCTCATCCTCAGTACAGCAAAGATTTTGTAAGACTGAACAATTTCAACCCTTACTACACAGGCCATCGAGTTTAATAATTAGGCTTCTGCTGCCTTTCTGCTCTGCTCTGCTTAGACCCCCAATATACAAATATGTTAGAGATTCCCAATCATTCTCACTGTCATCATTCACCTAAAATACATCAAAAAAGGAAAAATGTTCATTCAACTTCAATCATTCTGCCTCATACCACAGTTCATATGACTCCATTTATCCTCAGCAGCAGGGTAACTGTTGAAGACATGTCAATGGGCTGATAAATGATTCACTCACAATCATGTTTTCCTTCAGAGCTTGCATTGCATAGTATCCAGCAATACCATAATGATTGGAACCTAAAAATTAAAAATAGCATTAGGACACGTGGTTTAAAAGCAATGGTAATTCACTGTCATCATTTGTGTCAAATGTGTTTTTCTAGTGTATCAAATCTTATTGCCGATATTAAAGTGATTTGTATTGAAAAACCAACAGTCATCCATCTTTACTAGAGTGGAATGATATGAAGCAATCACTGAACGCTGAGTTCACTTGAATAAAGATGTGTAACTGGTGCCTGAGCAGGTCGGTGTCAAACATGCTCATAGTTAACAAGTAAACATGGACTAACCCATTGGCTCCATCACCAGCCACCATACAGATCAACACATTATGTTGCAACAATGTCAATTTGTTGTTGTGACCTTTAATGCCATTAAAAGAAGACAGGACTGACCATGTGCCACCACCCAGCCAATGCCAACTTCTTTGGCCTTCTTTATGGCCAGATTCATACAGAAGTTTCCCACCACAGGACCCAGGAGGTTCTGCCCATCCACCAGTGCAGTGGCTGCACTCTCCTTCTCCACCACTGGCTCACCGTCCTTGGCACAGATCCCCGTCTTAACGTCCTTTACATACATGTCTGTCAGAAAGCAGAGATATGGTCACATTTTACCCAGCTCCTGCACACATGCCAGCAGATTTGTGCTACCACCTTGAATTTAAAGGGCACTCACCCATCCTGTTGAGTCCATGGCTGTAGTGGCCCCTGTGGTCTCCTTCCACCAGCACCTCAGCCAGGCTGCGAGCGTGATGCGGCTTGGTGCCCACAGCTATCATGCATCTCTCAATGAAGCCTTGCACCTCCAGCGGGCTGATCAGACATCTGCAGAGAGGAAAAATACAGATGTGAGAGGGAGAAACATTTGAGGGACGCAGGAGAAGACTAATAGCAGGTCTGGGTCAACACTACACAGGTCGTCACAGAAGAGAAACCTTCAACTTGCGTTGGTATAAACAGGCTGGATAATACGTGGCTCTTTCCTCATTGTGCAGTCTGCATAGAGACATATCTGCAAATCATCAAACTGTTACACAAGAGGGAATACACGAGGTCCGTATGAAGATTATTGTAGCTGCAGCAGAGAAATGCATTCAAAAGATGCAAGGCAAATAATTAGCACAGCATTTCACAACACTATTACAAACTACATACAGACAAAAACAACCTCAATTCAAAACAAATCTATTAAAGCAACACAACAATCAAGCAATCTAACCAGAAACGGCTGTCAGAGTTGCATAACTGGTTAGAAAAAACAGATGCTCTGTTTTAGACATCAACATTGTGAACATGTGGGTCCCTCACTGAAAAAAATGTGTGGGCAGGATGATGTGAAACTTCTGCTTCAGCCCTCACTCAGGAGGAAACGTAAATCAACATCTGGTAAAAGCAAAGGCTCAAAAGGACGCTGTGTACGACTTCAAGTCCCTGCCCACCTATCTAGAGCTCTCAGCAAAAACGTGTTGCCTTACTTTGATCCCAGACATCTGACACCACCCTTACATAATTCACAGATCCGTCCCCATCCCCAAGGCAGACACGCCAAGGTTTAACAGTGATCCAATACTTTGAGCAGTGAAGTGTGCTGGGGGGGAGATGGCAACAAACCAGTGTCATGTGAGTTTAGCAAACAGCCAGTCAGCGAAGGTATCAACACATCAGCACTGTAAAAACTCAACAGAATAGTGTTTTACTCTTGCTGTTGGCGGGTGTTGGAAGTTTTCTGGAGGTTGGTGAAAGGAGTATCAGGCAGCAACTAATGTCTTATGAGGAAGATTTAAATGTAGACTTGGTGCATTCAGCAGACCAGAAGGTGGAACTGACAATGACTGTCAGTGCCATGACAATGACACTGACAGTAACATGACGGCAACTGTCACCCCAAAGTCTCTTCCACAGCTTCCCATACTGTACTTTCGTCACCCATTCTCACAGATGTATGTTCCTGGTGGGTGTTTACGTCCTACTGAATAGTTAAGTCTAAATATTTAAACCACATGGTGTCCTCAAGTTTGCCCCTTGTGAAATACACAAAAAAAGTAGTAGTTTTTGAAAGTTGATTTTGGTGCCTCTCTGTCTGGGGCTACTGAGTTAGATATGAGAGTCCCTAAGTGTTGACGCTGCAATGCACTGTTGGCAGCTCCTCTGTTCATAACCTGACCTTGTGTACTGCTGAGAGAGAGAAGGACAGGATCTGTGGAATTTGCCAGGCACTCTTCTCTTAGTGGTGAACAGATAGTGTACACTATGTGGACATAATACAAGTTATAGTGCCATGGACAATAATGTGAACAATATATTTTAAAAATCCTCTCGAGCAGCATCCTAATAACAGTTACATTCAGATTTTCCTCCCCATTGTTCTCAGTTGAGGCGCTTCACCGGCTAGTATATTCAGTCTGTGGCTCCATCCTCATCGTGTAGTCTGTGCTTTTACTCTTCCATACATCTGCAAACCATCAAACACTGCACTCAGACATACCGGTGCCTGTGGAACCACATGTGCTGTAGGAATGTAGCAGGAAGCCATCAGCTTGTTGTTGCACAACACGGTAGAATTAGCTGAGCATGGAAATCGGAATCAGAATCTATTTTAGCAGCAGCAGAGAAATGCATTCAAAAAGAACATTTTTAGCATACATTTGCATTTCCTTAAATAAGAACCTAGATATGCACAGTGCAATGCAACACCTGCACACCCTGTAAAGGCCATGTTTGTTCTGCAAATACAGCTCAGTGGAAACATTAAAAAGGTTTAACCACCACAAACAAAACTCTTCAACAGCAACAGTTTGTCTTACAAAACAACCACAACCTGAGTGAAGATTAAAAGACGTCATGCTCTTGCAAATAACGTTCCCGGGCCAAGCTTTGAATAATGTTATCACCGCCTGTGTCAAAGTTGTATTTATTCATAAACACACTATACTGCTTGTGAATTGTGTAAGCACATAATTGGTCTGCCTCAAAGTTGACTACCATCAGTTTACAAGCCCAGCTTTCATAAAGGAGGACAAATGAGTCATACGAGTTTAAAGAAATAAAAATGTGACCTGTATCAAGATAAATTTAGACGAGGTGGAAAGAGCTAAATGTGCAACTGCAATAATTTCACTTCCTTATGCAGTCTGTTTATTAAGGGAATGAGAAGATAAATGTGTGACTAATCAGCCCACTTACTCTCACACACTATGATGAAAGATTATGTTCTGAAGTAACTTTCAATGAACGTAAAAAGACCATTGAGGAAGTAACATAATAATCAAGTGCCATTTCCAAAATTCAGCTGGAAAATGAGCAAGTCTTAACACAGATCTGCTGCTCCGAGCTGAATAATGGAGAACATTAAGTTCCGATTCCTTTGTGCTCTTATTTTACGTTATATCCCGCAGGTTTTCTCCACCGAGCTTTGGGGTATTTGGTGGTAACTGTTGTGTCATAACTTTAGGAATGCACTGTAATTGAATCCAGGCTTGGGCAGGAGGGAAGGCGAGCTGGCCTCTCACTTCCTGTCCAAAGAAACAGTTTTCTGTTCTCCGCCAGTGAATGATGTCTATCAGAACCTCTGCTTCCCAGCATGGGCGCTATATTTGATGATTATTGATCAGACGCGTCGCTCTTTGCTGGCTGGTTCTAGTTTCTCACAAGGATCGAACCAAAAGAGGAGAAACTGCTGCAAACCGTTATCAGCTGGTTCACTTTTGGGTCCACAATCACTGAAAAAAAAACATGTTGTTGAGGAAACTTGTCTTTCCGCCCTCACTTGGCAGGAAACGTGCATAAATCAACATCTGGCTAAAGCAAGAGCTCAAGCCCCCCCCCTCCCACAACCAGTTTTAAACTTTAACCAAAAAATGGCTTTCATCCCAGACATGACACCACTGTGTTCTGTGGAGTTAGATGTAGCACTGGTCCAACGGTTCAAAGCAGGGCCGTGTGCTGAGGGTGAGATGGCAATAAACCAGCGTCATGTGAGTAGAGTCAACATCCAGCAAACAGCACTGTAAAACTGCACTCCTGTTGGTTGGCATCGCGTGGAGGGGCTTGCGAGATAAATATGGATTTTCAGACAAAAGCTCGGCTAAGCAAACACCCACGTCCAGCGTGTGTTCTCTACATCTCTCTTCATTACTGTTGTGTGTGTGTGTATCACCTTGTCATAACACGCCCAGCAGCTTCAGCATGCTAGGCTAAGCTACACTAGCCAAGCTGTTGGCCACACACTCAGCACGCAGATAAGAGGACTCTGAGCTCATGGGTGCATTGCCAACAGCGTTCTGAAGGAATTCAGCGGCAGCAGTTGAGTGCATTTCCAGAAGGTCAAGCATGTGACCTCACAAGCAAAAAATGGGAGCCCAGAGAACTCCACCCATTTCCAAGCTACACGTTTACATCAGGTTTAAACTCAAATCACACCATCATGACGTGTACAGAAAGTGGAGAACACACACAAACAGAGGCTCAATTGTCTGCCCTGCCCTTAAATCTGACACAATGAGCATGTGAACATGATCGTCCATTTCATGTAGCAGAACACAGGCTTGGTGCACAAAGGCAGGGCTTGTAAAGTGACAGAGCTCCAGAGATGTTGCAGCCATTAACCTCCTCATCGCAACATGGTCTGCTGACAACCGCACACTGTCCATTACTGAGCAAATGACTGACGTTAAATCCATTCTTCCGTTTGCGTTCAAAGAACTGGGAAAAACACAACCAAAACCACAGCACTCAGCTTGCAAGCATAGACACTGAGGCGCAGAGCAAGCGGGCCTTCCACTGAGCCCTGAGGGCAAAGTCAATAATTCGGACTCGTATCACGAGATAAGTTTCTCTGTTTCAGTTTGATAGCTGCAGCCCGTCTCATCTCTGCACCCTGACCCAAAGTTCCTCACCTGCTCATGTTGCCTGTCCTTCCGGCTTCCTTCGGTCGATGTGTTCCGGCTTGGTTGCAGCGGCTTATGACCTGCAGCTGGAGTTGTTGATTCACCACAGACTCCACCTCCTTGACTGTCAGGCCCCGCAGAGCAGGCTTTGGAAACGCCCCTCTGTTGTAGAGTCTCCCAGGTATCCTGACTCCGGCTCACTGGGCGGGTTTCTGAAGGAGGCCTGGAGGAGGAGCGCCGTCCCTGCCTCCCTCCGTCACCCTCAGGGTGGGTGATGACACGGGAGGTTGTGTAAACTTTGCGTGGTGTTGGTGCACCGTTGTCCGTTCCCTTGCAGAGAGAAGAGCGAGAACAGTATCCACACAACTGTCACTTAAAAACCACTATAGGTCACACACTTGTATCAAATAAATGAATAATGTTTGGGCGTGAGTGAACAGAGAGGAAAATCTATCTGTCTTAGACAAGCAAACACAGAGACCCTCTTAGATAACAATGGAAAGTAACCACAGTAAATCTTTGTGTAACTTCCCACTGTAATTTATCCACAATACTGCATATTCTACTGACAGGAACCGCCCCCATCAGTGAGTCATGCCTGTCTGTCTCTGCAGGAACTAATCACACGTGCTCACAAAAAGAAAAAAAGAAATGGAAACATGAGACTTGCTTTCGACTGAGGGGGAAACACAAGAAGGAAGAAGATCAGTGGAGTCAATATTCTAATCGCTGCTTCCTCTTGTGATGCTGGTCTGTGTGCCACTCGCAAACATCTGTTTTATATCACGTCCACCACTGCACTTCTTGAGCTCAGAGTGACACTTGGGAGTGGAAGCAAGAGGGAAAGCAAAAGGCTGAATTTAGCTTCAGGCTTATTCTTAAGAACTAGGAACCGGATTTTGACTTGGTTGTCTGTTTTTTGTGCGTTTATATTTCCAATATTAGAATTTAGACCGTTACAATAAGAAGAAGTGTGTTTCATTCGGACATCGGGATGGAACAGATCAGAACTTCACATGCTCCCTAGCTTGTGTTAGGACCCATTCCACTGATCTCATTGATCTGTTGATTCACGGAAACGGAATGAAAACAAGATCATGACGAACATTGTTATACAACAGTTTGAACTTAAACCTCAGTAAACAGGACAAAAGAAACTCACCATGCTCTTCACACAGAGCACAGCACTTCAAACCAGTTTAACCACCTTGCTGATTGCGCTTTCCCATGTTTCAGGCACTGTATGGAGTTGGCTGTGCATGGACACGCGTATATCTGGTCCTTGTAGCATAGGCCATAATCAGTGGTTGAAAGGAACGACTCTGCAGCTCTCCAGCGGCCACTGTGTACATGCTTCCATTAAAAATACACGCTGAGACAATGTGTTCCTCTGTTTTCCAGCGAAAGCATTGCCCTTGTCTGCAGGGAAAACCAACTTGAACAACTTGAAAACGTGGATAATGAATCTATAGCCAGGACGTAAAGTGAGGAGATGGTTAGTTTGCATTAGAATTCAGCAATTAAAGATAGTGCCTACTTATTACGCAGGACGTAAACAATAAGAGGTTTATAGTTTATAGCCTGTAATGGAAAATTTACTTGGAAACTTTGTGTGAACACATTTCCTTTGTTTCACCAGTGATTGTATGCAGGGTTAAGAAGAGCTTCACAGCACTGGCACAATTCTGACTGGTGTTACGAGTGCCTAACAGATGTATAAAAACCTTGTGCCAGGAGCAAAGATGGTGTCTGCAGTTGGACGACAGATGTGAGCGCTGCCATCTTGTGGCGATTGAGAAATTTGAATCCACAGTCTGCACAGATCAGGGGAGGGCACAGTTATGTAAAGCATTAATGGCTCACTGAATTGATCACAGATGTCAGTCATGGCGATTCACCCAGTTTTTATAGCATCATATAACTAATAAAACCGTGCTGTACTTGGACTTTTGATCTTGGTCCATGTCAAATTCTATAACATTGAGGAGGTGGCCAGCAGGGGGCAGTCAAGACACTTTGGCTTCACTTTTTTGTCCCCATTGTTCTTTTTAACAGCCACAAACAGATGAACAGTAGGTTAATGAGTGTATGTTTGCCTATTTGTTTGCATATTTAATAACACTTCCACACAGATGCCAGTGTGCCTGTGCGTCTCTGGAAATGTTTCAGTTTTAACAAGACTGCTCTGAAATGTTTTAAATAGTCTGGGCAGAGTTACTCCTGTTTGGTTGTTGACTCTCTACAACTTGGATCAGGATCGATAATCTATTATTCATCACCAGTGCGTTACAAACACTTTAACTCTGTGACGAGAAGCCTTAAAAATAGCCTGATCTGTTAGTGAAAACATTTTGTGTGTGTTCGTCCAGCATGCCTCGCAGGCAAAGGCTAGCAGCCCCTCCCTCTGCAGGGCAAGCCTGTAATTCTCCACTGCTCTGGGACATCTGTAAGACATTCTCTCCACCACAGGAGCAAAATAGAAAGTTGGAAGCTTGAGGCTGTGATTTGGGTGCGTATAAATAAAGTAGCGAGCAGAGGAGAGGCTGCTAATATGATGGCGGGGGGTCAGCAGGAGCAGGACACCCAAGTCATCAAAGATGAGGGAGAGGGAGCGGCAGGACAAGTTCAACCTCAACACGATACAGTGCTCAGATTTAGGTCCTGAGTGGCTCGAGAGCATCGCTCTGGGTTTTTTTTTTTCAACTTTCAGACACGTTAGCCCTAGATCTGTGCTAATCACCATATACAGATATCCACTCACACAAACAGTTCAAATCTTCAGGACACTCAGAAGAGAAACTTTGCAAAAGCCCAACAGTTGTACCCTTAAATTCCAGCCGCTCCAAACTTCTTACAGTGATAGACATCAGCAGCCTGAACCTGCCTGATTTTATTTATAAAGTTATTGAGTGGGAAACCATGTAACCATGTTTAGTGGGAAACCATGTAAATCAACCCATTTTGTAATGTTAAACACAGTGAAGATGATTTCCTGGATCCATCCCCTGATCTGGATCAACAGCAAAGATGAATTTGTCCTTCCAAAAATGTTTTGTGGACATTTTAGTTTGGCAGTTTCAGTTTAATCCTGCTAACAGACAGACAAGGGGACAAAAGCATCGTCTTTGCAACCCATCATGGATAGGAATGTGTTGTCTTCGGAAACACGGGCTTTGACATAAGTCTTTGAGGTCAATGCTAAAGGCATATAGCGATTTTCCTGGACCACTGGCCACTCAGCAAACGATAAAGGACACTCGTCCTCCTCCCCAGTGTGTGACAAGTCCTCAGCCCTGGTACGGCTGCAGGCTTTCATGCTGCTGCTGACTCGTCTGTAGTGGTGCTCCCGGGCCGCCCTGCCTTACAGCTGGACTGCACATATACACTTTCCTTAAATGGTACATTCCGTTTATAGCCGGTACAGCAGCGGGCTCACAGCTGGGATGAGAACAACCATGCCTCGCCTGTTTCACACAGACACCACCCTGGCATCAAACTGGAAACATGGAGCCCATTACCACCACTTTAAAGTTGGGTGTAGGTGCAGCAGCAGAACCGCCGCCGCCATTTGAAGCTTCATCCCCGTGTTCATTAGCTGAGCGGGGGGTCTGAAAAAGACCTGAACATTTTGGTTAAGAGGTAAAAGAAAATTCAAAATGAGTTTGTCTTTGAATACTGAGTTTACAGTATCTGGTTTATTTTGCTCACTCACAAGAGGTTGGAAGAAAATCAAGATACCTAAAACAAATATATGAATAAAATACATGAATAATGGCATCAAATATGTGAAGCCTTATTACAGTAATACAATAAAAAAAATGCTTAAAGACATAAAATAGAGGACTATCAATGAGAGGTGAATGTTGATCGTCCTTTGTAAAGTGGCTCCTCACGGTTTCCGAACTCCAGTCGCCTGCTCTCCCTGCTCTGTGTCTGTCATCCAAATTCCCCATTCATCATAAATACAATAAATAACAACAGATAGGACTCAGAGTAGCTCCATGCTCAGTCTGTCAGTCTGGATTCAGCTCTTAGTGAATTTTGGTTTGATATCTTATTTCATCTTTTCACCAAGATTTCTGAGAGCCTGGCAAGTGTCAGCCAAACAGCCCCTGGAACTGACATTACAATTAGGAATGCACTGAGAGTGATGGTTTAACACACAAACCCAAATTCACTTTTGACTTTAACCAATCAGGATTAAGTTTCAATAAAACAAGTTTTAAAATGTTCGTCTCTAACGTCCGAACAGTAAAGGAACTCTGCACTCTTTTACAAGAAGCCATCATGTCTGATCTAATCTGCTGAGCCGAATCAAACGCCCTCTCATGACGGTGACTTCGAATGGGTCGACATTTTGAGATTGATGTGCTTCTTTCTTTCTCTCTTCGTCTCTCGCTCCCTCACCCCTCCAGTCAATTTACCAGCTGAAAAGTTTGAAGAAGTTTTGGAGGCCGTCCTCTCCGAGGAAGTCGAACGAGCCCTGGGACGAGCCCAGGTGGACGAGCAGGAGGACGAGGAGGACGACGGCCAGGAGCGGGATCAGCAGGTTCCAGCCGGCCGCCAGGATGTTGTACCACTTGGCTTTGTCCGAGCACTCCTGGGCCAG
This sequence comes from Pseudorhombus dupliciocellatus, assembly GCA_016785235.1. NCBI lineage: Eukaryota > Metazoa > Chordata > Actinopteri > Pleuronectiformes > Paralichthyidae > Pseudorhombus > Pseudorhombus dupliciocellatus. Next base: position 1,030,207 of record JAFBJW010000118.1, read on the forward strand.
CTGCAGGTTCCCCTGGGTCTTCTGGTCCCTGGCCTGCACACACACACACACACACACACACACACACACACACACATACACACACACGTTTGTGTTTCTACCCAGTTTAAATAGTGACACGTGAAGTGACAGGAGGAGCCAAACAGACATGTTACACAGTTCACCCGTGTTTTCCTCCACAATACACACAATGTACAGTGCAGCTAGACTGTGCACGGTTGGCATAATCTTTGAGCTGCTTCCAAGGCTCTGAGTATTTTTTGAAGCCGACTGGGCCGAATCTTTCCTCAGTACTCTCTAATTTCCCATGAGTACTTGCCCATTAGAGAGATGCCAATTACACCATTTTTAACTCCCCATGCAGACAAGCAGCCAGCCCCTGTCTTTAATTTGAGCATCGAGCCACTGCAAGGTCTTGCTTGTGATTCAGAGCGGCAGCCTTTACACAGACAGAAATACAAGTCCTAAATAAAGGGTACGCACACGTCTGTGGTGTGACCTTTTCATTCAGGTGGTCCTACACTTTGTCCCACCCTGCTTTGCGCCGAGCGCTCAAGGATGTTTTGCTCGTCCTTCAATGGAGACGGAGACGTTTTTTGTTTAGGTTTTTGTTTCTGCACAGCCCCATTCCTGTGGTGAGTGGCACACCAGCCTTCTGCTGTGTGTGCCATCTGACCAGGGACAATAACAGGTCTCTGCCCTGGACTGTACGCTCCCTACACACACTGCCCCCCCCCCCATTTCACAACCATTTTTATGGCACTCGCTCTACCTGTCGCAAGAGTCTCGCTGTAACTGTATCTTGAATTTGGCAGAGAAGCTAAAGCGTATTCCAGCTTGTTTCTGAAAATGGCCTGTGCTTCATTTCCAAGTTTGGCCATGCAAACTCTTCTGTGCTTCTCTTGGCAGTCCAGCACTATAAGCATGCATCAAACAGGGTTTCAAAATCATCATACAGATGCTGATGTTGCAGATAGGGTTGAATAAGAGAGGCTTCCACAATTATACTGTATTATTCACTCTTTTCAAAATAGTTTCTGCTAATACTCCTGCTGTTTTGTGTCCAAAATACTCACTTTAAAAAAAAAAACATCTATTGGGAATTATCAATAGTTTTCCCCTCACTATTTTCTGATTTTGATCACATTTTAAAAACTTAAGGAGCAAAACTTCAGGTACCATCTATACTTCAAAGTGTGTCCTGAAATAGTTACTGATACAAATGAAACATGAAACAGTTCACCCCATCTTCTTCCTTTTGAAAATTCCTTGATCTTTATGAAAAGATAATAATAATGGCAGAAGCCTAAAGTAATCACTGACGCTGGCACAAAGGTAAAAGAAAGAGGGCTCACCTTGATGGAGTAGACGAGGGCCATGAATCCCAGGCAGCAGAAGTTCACGTACAGGGTGTTGCACAGCGACCACACCAGATAGTCTTTGGGAGGATTCTTGCCAGCGTTGCCCATGTTCACCACGGTGGATCCACCGGGCTTACGGGCAGACTTGCAGTTGGTGAGCGGGGTGCAGTCGGAGGGGAAGTTGTATGAATGGTTGTCCATGGCTGCCTTAGATCAGGTGTTTCAGACCGATTCGCGAACTACAGCTCGTCCTTATGTACAATCCCTCGTTGGAAATTAGTGCCCCCCCTTCCGTTTGAGATGCTTATAAAGGCCCACAGAGAGGGCGGTGACCGGGTGAGGACGCATGGGCAGGGTCCTATAATGCACTGTAGGTCTGTCATTATGTGGTGTGGCCTGAGAGAGACTGAAATAAAGAGACAGAAAGTTGGATGAGAGAGGAGCCAGAAAAAGAGACAGCAAAAAGATATAGGAGGAGCAGAGAGCCCTCCAGCAAAGAACTGTTCACCTACATTTTATCAGAGATCCTGGTGGTGTGGGTCAGGTGGGTCTGTAGGAAGCTGGCGGCAGGAATCAGTGGAGGTAGGGCTGTGATCTGAAGTTTTGCCTGCCCGGGGCCACAAAGGCTGAACCTTGTTCCTGAAGGGGTGGGTATAAAAGAGCTCACTTCACAACAGAACCACAAAACAAGGCTACAAGACCTTTTATGAAAGTTCTGGACAAGTTTCACCCAACAATTTAGACTTAAGACAGATGTTCTGGTCAAACCATTCAGAACAATGCTGTAAAGTGTATGTTAAAACATCTGTGGAAGCAAGGTGTTTTAGAGATGTGGGTTTAAACCTTCTAGCATTTACAGGTACAGTGGGTAGAATTTTAAGAATGAATGAAATTGCATGTGTGGTGGAAATTTAGCTCAAGATGGGTCACCTCCAGCACACATGCCCACAGTGTAACTACTCAAACAGTCGAAAGGACAAGTTTTTCATACAGTTGAGTTCAAGCAAAATCCGCAGATTTAACAAATATTTACTCATGTTTGCACTGAACACCCCTCATCTTACCCTCCCCTTCCATACATGACACAGAACCTGGTAGCCCTCAGTTCCCATCAAAACTGAAAGGGTGGTTTTTAGTCCTGGCCTACTATTAAAAAAATTATAATAATAAAAATAAAAAAAAATACAGTGGCCAGATGAAACACTAGTTTAAACATCACTAGAATTGTTTTACATTCAACAGAATAATTTTTCCTAGATCTTACACAGCTGACCTTTCTTTACTCAATGCTTTCTACATCAGTGTTGTTGACATACAGTGACAGGATGTGGGGAAGATACATAATGGGTGAGCTATCTGAAGGATCATGTCATGTTGAAAATGAGCATTGAATGAATGCATTTTGCAGTCTGGAAGTTTATATCTTCAAACCACGCTCTCTGACTGCAACTTTTCATTAATGGTTCACCTTATTTTGTAAGTTGCTTTTTTGTTGCTACATTTAATCAAGAGAAACGTAGACTTGAAAAAAGAGATTTTTTAGCAGTCTGCATTTTTAAATCCCATTTGGCAAAAACCACACCAAACTGAAGGAGATTTTATCAATAAAACCTAGAGTTTCACTTGCTGATCTCAGTATTTGTTCTTGTAGCATGTGTAGATTTGAAATACTATGAGAACCTCGCTGCAGGTTCTACATCAAACAGGTTTTGAGGGGTTTACATTGGTTGCAATTCGCTAAATACATCGCTAGGTGTCACTATAACCTTCAGGGAGCCACAGTCCACAGAAAGGACTGCTGTTATTGTGAAGCGTCCTGATGATGTACCGATGCTTGTAGAACAGGAAAGACGTTACAACTAAATCATTGCATTTATCAAAATCTCACCACAATTACGCTTTTAAAACACTTTGAGGTGAAACTGATTTTAACAAAATCAGGCGGCATGAGGATAAATATTCGATAGCTCATATATGGGTTAGAAAACGGCTGTAAATAGAAAGCCATGTCGCCATGTCGGCATAATGTTGTGTTACCTTTGAAATGCAGCAGGAAACAGTCAAATGAAGAAGGGAGAAAAAAAAGCTAGCAGAGGATGGTTTCGATCCATCGACCTCTGGGTTATGGGCCCAGCACGCTTCCGCTGCGCCACTCTGCTGGTCGTACTCAGGGGGAGGCTCTTTATATATATATATTGTGTGACAAAGGGTTCTACATGATTTTCATATAGATTTTTTGGATATAATTCAACATGGACAACGTTAAAATAAATAATCATAATAATTATTATTATTATTATAATAACAGACAGTAAGAGACGTTTCAGCTGCATGGTGGAACAACAGACTGAGCCTCATCATCTGACCAGTTTAACGCTGTTCAGCCCGCGGCTGCCTGGGACAGAGGAGGCGCCATAACCACGTGTTTTTTTTTTCATTTTCCAAGACTTAAGTTTCAGGAGTAAATCACCATGATCACATCACGTGCCGTCAGCCAACAGAAAAGAGCTGTCTCGACAAGAGGTGCAACTGAATGCTGAATGTGTTTCAGCAGCCAGACACATGGTTCACATCAAGAGACAAACGAGGACAGCACAGGGCTCCTTCGTGTCTCCACATATACACGTCAGCCACCGTCAGTGACCTGACACAGAATCACAGTCAGGGCTGAGACAACAGAAATAAGTACCTGTACACGACGACAGCAGCAGATAGAGTACAAATACAGAGACACACACACACACCAGAGTAAGGCCGTGAGGTACTCACTGAGCCACATCCAACAAGACTGAACAGCTGTACACAGTTTATACCTGTAGCCTTAATTGCCTCCCCATGATTGGAGGTTTGGTTTTGATGCCGATCCAATCAGGACCATTGTCTCAACCACCACCCAAAAAGGTGGAGCATCGGCCGGCACGCCACAGGAAACAGACACACAGCTAATATGGGCAGGGGACGGTACAGTCTCATATCAGTTTCATATCAGATCATATAAGCTTTCAATATACCAGCTTAGATCGATTTAACCCAGCCCACATTTGTTTGGACTGTAGGCTGTATTAACTGTACCCTAAAGACATTGAGAACCTTACAACACGGCAGCCTACTGGCGATGGATTTTTAGACACTAAAGCCACTGAAACGTAACCCCTTTATTTGAAGATCTTAGTCCTGAAAGTGAAAACTGATCAGATCAGCACATGACTCCAAGTTTCCTTTTACACAGCACCTCCAGTGTCAACACGTATGTGATCATTTTAAGGATTTTGAGATGTGGCTGTAGACAGGTCAGTGCTGTGTCCCAATACATGGAATGCGTAATGTGTTCCCTAACCCCAACCCGTCATACAATTTCAAGTTTTTGGTTTAATGCACAATATACTCCCATAATGCATTGCAGCAAGACAGTGTTTTAAATAAAAACATGGATACAGAGGTCCACAAACCATTTAGTTTTACAGATCATTTTTAATGTAGCTTAATAAATTATCATTGGTAGTAGCTTTCCAGACTAAATGTGATGAAGCAGCAAGTTCTAACTATGGTATAATCATACTTTCATAAAATGAGTTGTGTGAATATGCTCAGTGGATGATGCAGAGTGCCACCGGTCCAGATCAGATCAGAAATATGAGACATGGAGGGTATGTTAATGAGCTCAGTGGCCACGTTAGAGATCAACCACACTGCCGCACATGCTGTATTAAGGATCCACTAATAGAGAGGTGGGCAACAGAAGAAATGGAGACAAATCAAAGAAGCTGATAAACTCTGATTATAAAATAATTCATACAGACCAAGCATACATGTCATTTGAAAAAAAAACATTCAGATCAGATCACTTAAGAGTGGAGATATGCAGAACAACAGCAGGTTACATGGATAATTTATACTGGATGAGCGATGCATTTGGTTTAAATAGCTGCAAGTAGCATGATCATGCTCTAATATGACAGTTATACTGCTGTACTTTAAATGACAGATTAGGAGATTCAAACTTGTACATCTATATTTAAATCTTCATTTCTCCTACCACATGTGGACAAGGAGTCACCAGAAAATAGATTGTTTCACATTGAAAGTTAAAGTCACTAGCATTTTATAGTTTTTTATAGAAAAAAAGGCACAGACAAGTTTTGTTAGCTGTGAGAAAATATGGAGTCTTCTCATTCTCATCTCATTCTTTGTGACTTCCACATCTGTACAGACACGCAGACACCCACCACAAACAAAAACATCTCAGGATTTCTTACTGGAATATTTACTCATCTGAATTTAGTCATTTACTTGTCAGTGGTTCCGTCTATCATGAGGAAAGGTGCCATCAAACTCCTCTTTACACGGTGAAAACTAAAACGCCACAACAGCAAGGTCATGAGTTACAAATACAGACTGCACATTGTTTTTGTTTTGCATGCTCTGTTTTGTATGTAACTTATATTTAACTGTAAATAGGTAGGCTTTTAAGAGTATTTTTTTTTGTTTGTTTGTTTTTTAATCTTACTTAAACTTCTTCTTCTTTCACTGAGCTGCTGTAAATGTGTGTTTCCCCCACAGGGGAGGAATAAAAACGTTCTATTCTATTCTATTCAAGCCCAAATTCAGAATTGAATTCTTTTTGATGACAGCTGTACCTCTGATCTTAGTACTGAATGAGAAAATCTGATCACAATACAGTAGTTTAATCACAACCTGAGGAATTATTGGAAACAAGCATAACTCAAACTACTGCACAGCCACTGAAATTCTTTCATTAGATGCCATACGATTGCAATCAAAGAAAAGCCTGTATATTAAAATAATTTCAAGGCTTTATGTAGCAGATGCTAAATGGTATAAACACACAATGATCTATGGTCTGTGTTTCATTAGACCAGTGGTTCCCAAAGTGGGGGGCGCAGGGCACGGGACGAATGAATGAATCAGTAGGCCGAGGTGCGCCGCTGTGAACGAGCCCAGGCGAAGTGGGTGTGTGCGCGTGTGAGAGTCGGGTGAGGAGTAATATAGAGACGGCGGTCAGAACAGGTAGAGAGTTAGTCCGTTAATAAGAACAGTGCAGTCGGACAATAAAACTTCCCTCTGCAACAACGCCCCGTTATTTGTGTGCCACCATCATCTCCTTTTTTTTTTTTTTTTTGGGGGGGGGGGGGGGGGGGGGGGGCAGCAGAAAAAGTTTGGGAACCACTGCATTAGACCATAGAGCCTCTTGAATATGGCCAGCTTTGAGGATGTTGAAGGACTCCTAACAATGTTTAGAATTTCAGACTCGTTCAGTAATATCTAATCTTGTTTCAGGTAAAAGCCTTTCTTAATCACACAAGTGCAGTTGATCTCAGAGAGAAATAAGTGAGGCTGATTCTCAGAGAGGAATTCAAGGCGTTACATCTTGGAGGTGGCGGAAATGGCTGAGGCACCTGGACGGCTGTAAACACGCACAGTGGAGGTCTGAGGAAGACAAAATGGAAAAGAAGGAAATGTTTTAATGTTCAGAATTTAGTAACGATGACAACTACTCATATGATTCCCTTTGAAACAGACAGTAATTGAGTTTGACATGACAGTGGATTAAAAAAGTGTGTTTACCTTCTGAGCCTCTTCATTGTGCTTGTTGAGAAGAGTCTGAACTCTGTTTCCATAGTCTGGGTGGACGGCCATCAAGTTCTCCACCTGCAGGAAGAGCCAGACACAATGACAGTTAAAAAGGCCCCAAAACACAACATCCTGTCACCACATGAAACACACCTGCCCAAATCTTAGACCAGCATCAACTTTTTAATATACATGTGGGCAATGTGTTCTAAAGAGTGGATTCTTACAAAACAGACTATGGTCGCTACATGTGACGCACTCACCATGCGTTTCTGGATGAAGAGTTGGGCTCCCTTCAGGGCCCCAGCCATGTTCTGGCAAAGTCTCCGACGCGCCTCTTCATCCAGCACCTCAGTGTAGAAGGTGCGAACCTGAAATAAAACACACAAAGACAATCTCAGAAGCAGAATCGAAGACAATCAACTAAAATTGTATGTGCATGATATTTCACAGAATTGTGACAGTGTATTTACCTGTGTAACATTATCTTCGTCAGCACTGTTGTAACGGGCCACATCTGGAGACACCTTGAACTTGGAATCCACAAAGCGAGGCTGGGTCTCTGGGGCACTGAAACTGTTGGGATAGTAGTTTGGAGCGCCACCTACAGGCCAGACAGAGCAAATACAAGTGAGTCAGGTGGGAGAAAAAAGGGTTGCAGAGGACTGAGACGACAGATTTGAGACAACTGTGGCATCTCTTAAAAAAAGAGTGATAGTTGACCAAATATTATGAAAAGGAATCAGGACTTCTGTTTTATTTCAGGACTGAAACTGTGGCTAAATCCCAAAATAGGTGACATATTATTTAACAAAAACCTCCAAAACTCTGATCACTAATGTGAATATACACATGTCCGTTCCGTACCTTGGTTGTCAAACATACACATTGGACCATCACGCTGGTAGTTGGACACTCGGGCCTTGTAGGGGCAGTTGACAGGGATCTGCAGGTAGTTGGCTCCCAGCCGATGTCGGTGTGTATCTGGGTAAGAGAAGAGACGACCCTGGAGATGGGCAAAGGAGAAGAAAGAGCAGTGTTTTCCTGTTACAAACAAACAGTGTACACTGAGGGCTGGACCAAGGTCTGACAGAAATAAGAATGTTGACAGTTGTTGCAAACCACACTAGATGGCATCAGTTTTCACAGAGGCTGAAGACATAACATGGACTAAATTACGTATTTAGCTTTATTAGACCAGTCTGAGAACAGAGGACACCGGTGATGGCTTTACCTGCAGCATCTTGTCGGGGCTGGCTTCTATGCCTGGCGGCATGTTACTGGGGTCGAAGGCCAGCTGCTCCACCTCAGCAAAGTAGTTGACCGGGTTCCTGTTGAGAACCATTTTGCCCACGGGGATCAAAGGGTATTCTTTATGCGACCAAACCTGAATAAAAACCCACCATTAGCAGAAAAATGTCAAAAAGGGACAAATATTTTCATGTAAGCCAAATTTAAACAACTCTGTAACTCTGATTATATGCCATCTACTGGTTACACTAAATGAAGACATTAAAGTGCTCTGTGACCAGTTGAATGTGCCTTTACCACCGCAGGTCTCTATGACTCAGATTGCTCTGCTGTGGAGGACGTACCTTTGTAAGATCGAATGGATTGAACTGGAACTTCTCAGCCTGCTCAAACGTCATGATCTGGATGTAGAACGTCCAGGATGGGAAGTTGTCATTGGCAATGGCATTAAACAGGTCCCCAATAGCATAGTCTGGGTTTGAGGATGCCAGGCGCTCCGCCTCCTCCACCGACATATTTTTGATTCCTTGATCGGTCTAAAAAAAAAAAAAAAACATGACATGAAACATTAGTAAATAAAGACATTCTCAGGAGGAAGAATCTCTATTAAGTTGACCTGGGCTCAAACTGACCTTTAAGTGGAACTTGCAGTAGAAACACTCTCCATCAGCATTGACCAGTTTGAAGGTGTGAGAGCCGTAGCCATTCATGTGGCGAAAGCCATCGGGCAGACCTCGATCACTGAACAGGAAAGTCACCTGCACAGAGGACAAGATCACGTCACAAACATGTGTAATCCACTGCCGTCTTCAACAACAGTGTCATGCTCAGAACGCAGCTACCTGATGCAGACTCTCAGGCCTCAGGCTCCAGAAGTCCCACACCATGTCAGGGTCTTTCATGTGGGTTTGGGGGTTGCGCTTCTGGGAGTGGATGAAGGACGGGAACTGTGACAGGTAAAAGGCACAAGGTTAACGTTACAGGCTGACTTAAAATACTTTATTTTCTTCATCAAAATAACAAAAACACTCATTTATGAGAGAGTTATTCGGTTACATTCTGCCCCTCGACCGCTCAATGAGAGCAAATGTTTTTTCTGGCTCATACATCCCCCTCCACTCTCTAACCCACTCACCAGCAGGGCGTCCCTGATAAAGAAGATTGGGGTGTTGTTCCCTGTCAGGTCCCAGTTGCCCTCCTCAGTGTAAAACTTGACAGCAAAGCCTCGGGGGTCTCGCACTGTATCTGCCGATCCTGACTCTCCAGCTAAAACAAAACAAAGAAAATGTAGATGTCACAAGGTGAAAAGAGAATTGATCTTAAAGAAAGCTAGGCACTAGGAAACATGCCAATATTCGACATATTCAACACAAAACAACCACCTCACAATGAACCTTGCTTAAACTGAATGAAGGCATTCCTACCGACAGTGGAGAATCGAACAGCGACAGGTGTCGTCTTTCCAACATGCTCAAACACCTTGGCCTTGGAGTAGCGGGTAATGTCGTGAGTCACCTCAAAGTAACCAAACGCTCCTGCATCATTGAGGAAAAACAAAAGACATGTGTTTATCTGCCACGTCATGTCTGGTGTCGAATACCTGTGGCTGACTTCTCAGACTTGGTGTTTTATTAAGAAAACAACAACTAAAAATAATAATGAGCTCAATACCTTCCCAGTGAGTGACCTTGATCTGAAAGAGAGATTAGAAGCTACTCGAGCTAAGCCACAAACAAATATTACCCTTTTGCCTGCTTTGTGGTCAGTTAGTTCTGTAGATTTAAGCAGGTTAATGTTGTTGAAGCAGTTTAATTTCATATGACAGTGCGAACACAGTTCAGCTTCTACAAAATAATACAGATCATTATTTCTTGGTTAGAAATTAATTTGAATTCAACCACATTACTGATGACAACCTCAGAGAATGTGAGTAAATTGACAGTGTTGAGAAAATGTGGTCACCGTATCATGGATTTTTTTAAACAAGGTAATAAATTATTATTGACTGATATATTTTCTTTCTAATTGATGAAAGTTTACAAAAATATGAACAACATATTTGAGATAGATAATTCTGGACATGAGGCAGATTATCTTACAGTTCCTTTCTTGTTTCAGAACCATACAGACGTGGGTTGACCGGTGTGGCCTCATCAAAGTTTTCAAATATTTGAACAAAAAATAAATAAGTTGGTTTTAAATGTGGATTCATTTTCGCTCATCCAAAGTGCTGCAGCAGTGTTTTTGTATTGTGCAACGTCTACCATCCACAGATAGGACACAGAGCAGGGTGCCTGGTAGTAACCGATCCTGTTTCAACACTCACCTGCACCTTTGGCGTGCACCACTCTCTCTGGGATTCTCTCCCTGTCAAAGTGCGCCATCTCATCAGTGAAGACCACATCTTGGACCAGCAGAGGGCCCCGGGGTCCTGCAGTCTGCAGGTTCAGCTTGTCCCCTACAGGATGACCAGCTCCTGTGGTCAGAGTGTCTGGCCTCTGAAAACAAACAGTCGTTTACCAAAAGATGTTAGTTACATGATTTGGATGACCATTTCCAGTCACGCTGCAATCACGTCTTTGTTACTGTGAATTCTGAGGCTTGTTTTCTGATACTTATCTACAGATCTTCTTTTTGCAAAGTAAAACCCCACAGTTTTTAAGATTTGGCTAAAATAACATGAAACCTTTTAAGAAATAATGACCAGGGAACTTATCCAATCCCTTCATTCCTACTGCAGAGACAATATGTCTGCAAAGAAGATGAGATGTTGTAATCGCTTTTGAAACGAGAAAAACGTGGAAAATGCTGCTGCCGTTTTGCAGCAGAAACAATTCACCTGATCCCTCACAAGAATAAGCTGAGATCATATTGATCTACCAGAGGGGTCCCTTCTCTATTATTTGTCCATCTTAGGGCTGTGCACACGAGTGTTATAACAACAGGCAGGCAGCTGCTCAAACTACAGGACCGACAACAAAGCAGCGTATAACCACACAGTGGCTCTCCGTGGGTCTCCAGGTTGCGGAGCTCTGCTTACATAACAATCAGGGTCGAAGTTCGTTCCGCTGGACAATGACCCACTTCGGATCATACCAGCTGCTTGTGTGCTTATTCACCTAAAGTGAGGATACAGCAAGTGCATTTATCCCGGAACGTTAGCAAACATCTGTTTACAAGTTAGCTAGCTCTCTGAAATCAAGCTAGCGGCTTCCCCTCAAATGACCCGAGGCTCTCCCACTCCCCCGCACACAGGCAGCGCTGCGCGGCCACAGCTGCTCGCCGAACCCGGGTGGATACAGACCTGGGGGCCTCTGCTCTGCTCCCAGTGCTTCATCTGGTCGGTGGATTTCTCTCTGTTCTCCGCCATACCTGAAGGTCTGCGTCTGCGTAGCTACCAACCAAACCCCGTGTGAACCCTGTCAAAAAACAATCGACGGCAGCTTTTATGCGGACTTTGCCCCGCCCTCACACTGGCGCTTCTCTCCTCTGATTGGCTGAGAGGGGCAGGTTGACCTAATTTTGAGGCAGAGAGAGAGAGAGAGAGAGAGAGAGAGAGAGAGAGAGAGGTTCTGAAGGTTCAGAAGAATGGGTTCGTATTTTATGTCAGTGCTTTTTTTTTATTTGGCTGTACTGCAGCCAGGTTTGGTATAAGAAAAAAAAAAAAAAATCCAAGTGTCTAATAATGCACCCAGTGTATTTGTGTTATTTCACTGGAACCCGTGGGTGACAATTTAAAAAAGAAAAGAAAAAGCAATTCACCTTATGTCTAACTATATGTAATTTATTTTTTTATGTATCTGTAATTTACAGTGACCAATTGTCTAATATGCCTGAAATTATAGTTTATATTTGAGTGGGCTGTTAGATTTTTCAAATAGATGCCTTATATCACTACAACAATAGCCTTATGTAGTATATGAGAACAAATTGTGAGACATCTTTCTTCTTGTCTCCGCTCCATTCCCAATAAAGATAAACCAGTGTTAGGGCTGAACTGCTTTTATTTCAAACAGCATTCACACAATACACTGAATTCTTGAGGCACATTCACATCAAGTGCTAAATAATTTCATGCATGGTCGGATGTAGGCTACAGCTCTGTTGGGTTGAATGCAAATGCAGATTGTAAAATGAAAATATTGCTTCATTATTTGGCACGATAGGAAATATTGTCTGTTCTATGATCACAGGTGTGTTGGAACGTGTGAGTCAGAATGCGACTAAAACAATGGAGGAGTGGGTTCTGCTGGAACAGAAAACCGAACCGATGCATGAGGCTGAAGATGCTTTTAGTGTTAGCAGGTATTCCACGTGGTAATTCACATTCAGAGTTACAACAAAACAGCACTATTGCACAATGTTTTAAGAGAATACCTCAGACAGATAAAAATCCACCTTGATGTTCTGACTTTTTACAAGACTTGTCACATTATCTTAATTTGAACCAAGAAAACAAGCCTTTAATTGACACTACCGTTCTAACTGGCGGCTGCAAAGTGGCTCCAGTTCTGGTGTCAGCTAGCAATCACCACTAACAGGAAGTTTGCAGGTGGTCCTACATTAAATAAAGTGTAAACCCATTTAAAGGGGTTAGTATACTTTACATCACAAGTTAAATTCCCAGAGGTGTTTTAAACATAATACATTATTGATCTGGTGTTAAATACAGTGTCGTGTAGATGAAGTTTATTAAAATGTAAAAAAACATGATTTGCAAAAAAAAAAAAACAAAAAAACAAAGGCAAAAATGAAGGCTGTTTTACTATTTACACCATTAAATCTGCTGCTGCAACTAGTATTGCCGTAAATGTGACTAAAAGTAGAACAAATGTGATGTGAAATGTAGACATTGAGTACATCTGATTTGGCCACCCTGTAACAACTGCTACAAATTACAATAATTTCACCTGGATAAGATTACCTGGATTGGATTTTTTTCGATTTTCTGTTTTTTAAAAGCACAACAAATACTGAACATTCCAAAAACCTCTACTGTTCGTCGGCCTCACGGTTGACACAAACACAAACCACATCCATTAGAGTGGGCTCGATCGAGCAGGCCCTGATCGATGACTTGGTTTCGAAAAAGACAAATGAGAGTTTTCCTGAAATAGAAGCAATCCCCCCCCCCACTCCCCGTCTGGCCGATCATTCTCTACACAACTATAATAGGCTACAACCAGAGTAGGCACCATGCAGAGAGGAGGGTGGAGGGGGTATGAGGCGTGGTCTCCTTTTTCTAAATAAGAACTCGCTTCAGTCCACACTGATGTTCTGATCGAGATATTTAAGAATGGATGGTGAATCAGGTCAGCTCTCAAACCAAATTGATGAGGTACTAATGTGGGTGCAAGATTAGTTTGGGTTGACTTCTCCCTGCTGAACACCACCCTCAGCCACAGTGCATCAGAGCCATGGATGAAGCCAAATAATAAAGACTGGATTTAGATGTATAATTCATCCATACGCACCCAGATACACCCGGTTCAAGAACAAACATTCACTCTTCAGACCCCCCCCCCCCTATGAGTTTAAGGTGTTTACTTCAATTTTTTACATATCAGAAAAAACACCACCAGTGAGACATAGGCCACACACGGCACTCTCCTGTGGGCCACAGAATAAACTCTAATCTCCTGAGAAAGATTAGAGTGTGGCACCACATGAGGGGGGAGACAGTGGAGAAGCGAGTGTTTGAACTGAAACGGATCCGGTGTGAACTAGATCCTGCGCAGGGGGTGCCACATGGACACAGGTTTCCTCAGAGTGGCCAGCATCTGGTTCCAGTGGGTGATGCCCATCCCGCTGGCCTCTGGACCGATGATCACGTGACCAAGGTTCTCCCCCCGACCGTCGTCTGTGGCCTCGGCCACCGTCACCCTCAGCGACAGCTCCTGCAAACGGCATAACATGGTTACACAAACTGCCTGGTAAGCATGACTCAGCATCTATTTTACAGCAGGGAATCAGTTTAATGGACATGAGCAATAAGAGCCTTTGCTACTTTTACCACTTTGGCATTTTAACCTCATCACCTTACACTCACAATATTTAATTTTATTACTGTTTGGCTCATTTTATAAAATGAACGTGTCACAGCAATTTTTTGTGTCTTTATAAATTTTTTAAAGATAAATCCACATCAGAGGCACGTTTGATACTGCAGGAAGATTTCAGTGAGTTTGTCAATGGAGTCAGTCAATCAGCTTCATATTTATATTTTATATGTCTTTATTTGTCAATGATGTCAGTCAGCTTCTGGATCTCTGTAACATTTGGTACAATAGAATTCATTTCCCCAGAGGATGGATAGCAGTGGTGGATCTAGGGTTGGGGACCGGGGGGCACTGACCCCAACTGAAATCTGATTGGCCCCGGAAGTGCCCCTCTCATGTCAGCTGTCATGTAAACAAGACAAAAAAAACAAGGTGGATGAGATCTGTGTGATACATTACCTCATCGCTGTGAACCCAGTTATGTAATGGTATGGTTTTATATTCCAGCCAACTTTAAGCCTCTGTATTGGTATTGTCTCACAAAACAAGATGAATGAATTTCTTGTGCCTGTATTTAAAACGCAAAGGTCTAATATTGTTAGAAGTCATCTTAATTTTTATATGAATATGCTGAGTATTTGGTGTCTGGTGGACTTGATAATCGTCCAGTCAACTGTGTGCATGTGTCCACAGAGGCGTTCCTTCTTTAATCACATTTTGTCACACATTTCCTTTCTTATCTTATTTTTTTTTAACATAAATTTGAACATACGTTTTCTGTCTCATCATTTCCTCATTAACAGTGTGAAGAGTGAAGAGACCTGCAGGACGAGGGATGGCACAGAGAAGATCATGGCTTCATTGAAGATGGGGTTTGTATCGTCCCTTTTGGTGGACGTCTTCTTCTTGCTGATCTTCCTGCCGTCTTGCAGGAGATAAACTTTGACGAATGGATCTGACAATGACAATGTGTGAGGGGAAGATTACATACGCATGTCAGGCCTCTGCAGCGCAACACACACACACACACACACACACACACACAAATGCTCTCATTTGACCCTTGATGAGGCAACAGACTGGGATCAATTAGAAGCCCAGTCCTGTACACGCTGTTGGCTCAGTGGGTGATGATGGCATTGTTTCAGTAAGTGACCCATATCAGTGCAATGTTAGAGCGGCACTTATGTGGACGTTTAATGTGATGAACAAGTCGATTGAATCCCATCTGCGTCTCTGAATGACAATAAGAGAATCTTCTCTGAGTGGAGAGTCTGTTATTACTGAGTCAAATGTGTTTGGTTCAGTGGTGAGATGAGGCATTTTGAAAGGACAGATTTGAAGGCAGAGAGACAGACACGCGTGCAGTGCATAGTTCACACAGAGAGTAACTGAAGCTCACACACAAGATAAGATGGATAAATAAAGCACGCACACACACGCACACACACACACACACACACACACACACACACACTGCAGCAAACAGATGAATGTCCCTGACCTGCCGTGTTCTTGCTGTTGGTCCACACTAGGTTCTTGCACTTGGCCACAACCACAGTGAGGCGCTCCGCTGTCGGCAAATAGCTGAGAGACAGGAGGATCTCGCCGACTGCATCTACAGCCTTGGAGTCAAAGAACATAGCAATGCACATGTCACATGAGGGACATTTGTTCTCCATGTGTTCTCTGACCAATCATCTATCTTCAGACGAAATATTTACACTCAAGCCAATAACTTAAAAATAATCATCCATTTGTCGTATTTAAAACCCTTTTCAAAATTGTGTGATTCCATTGTAATATAGAATTTATAATTCATCACTGTAAGAGAAAATATTGATAAATATTACAATTGAATAACTTAATTATTATCATTTTAAATCGATATAAAAAATATACAGTCAGTTAAATATATTCAGTCCTTTTAGTTGAATAGAATTTAACAAAGATAACTCTTCCAGTGACACTCCATTCCCTACACTGGTCAAAATAGTTGAATTTTAAATTTTTTGAATCCAGTAAATCAGACACAGGTTTAATGGTGCCAATAGAGTGAAGTGGGTCAATGCAATGAGAGTTTTGTTTTAACTGATTTCATAACCAGTCCCATCAGCTCTGCATTTTACTGTCGAGTAAGTGCTGCCGTCTATCTGACATGTAGTTTGTCTGAATGTCCAGCAGGGGGCGTCAGACACTACTTTACGTTCTAACACAATGCAAACAGAGACGTGTCGACGATGAGGACTTCATGCCATATGGAAGCTGTGGTTTAAAACCTATACTGCAGTTTTATCACTATATATGTTGTTTCCTGTCTCATATCAACACATTTTAACACCATGTGGGTAGTGGAATGCACCTTATTGACATCCTGAAGGTAGAGCCACGCGTTGAATGGTCTGATGGTCAGGTCCAGGTCTGACAGCTTGAGCTCTGCCACTCCTGCGCTGATGTTCCTCTCATCAGCGTCGATGCCAAATGCGGCGAAACGCAGGCTGAACTCGTCCAGAGAGGAAGAGTCCATGGGGATGGAGAAGCGCTCGACAAAAATCACTGTGAACGCGTTCGTCTGGACCTGAGGGAGGGAGAGGAATGAGGGTGAAATGCTGGAATTGTAATTCATAACACTGGCTGGACCAGGCCCTCATAGGTAGAGAGCATAGAGTTATCACAGAGGAAGCAAAACCATCGTCTCAAAGTCTGTTGTTACTCTTGCGGTAAATCACACAAGTGTCTAAGAAAAGATGTGGTGTAGGCTGTAACATACGTTCCTCCCCTCATCCTCTCCCTGACTCACTCAGAGCCAGACTGCAGAAGGACCGAACTCTTTCTATTTATGACATGATAACTCACTCGTCTAAATGAAGCCATATCACACACAGATGACCCCAAACAGCAGACGTACAGAGAAGAGGAGGCTTTATTTTCTTGCTCAGACTCTCTCCTGAAGAAATAGTTCCTCTTGGCAGTGTGTGCCATGGACAGTCATTGTCAGGTATCTCAGAGAAAATCTGTTGAGCGTTCCAACAAATATCAAAGCTACATCAGTTCCGTAGCACATTCTGTGCACATCTCTCTATAATGCACTTAGCTTGTACTTTCAGGCCTGATGCCAAACTGTCTGTGCAATGACAGCAAATCCTGAAGTATGAGCTGAAAACCGGGAATTACTGACCGAATGGCTTCAGGCTGCAACAGGTAAGACATCGATTTATTGGAAGTTGGGTGGGGGGGGGGGGATACTTTCTATAAATCAACTCAAATGAAGTGTTGTCACTCAAAAAAAAAAACAAAAAAACAAAAGAAAGCGCTGAAATGAACAACACAGGTAACTCTAAATGTTACATTTACAGAACGACTGCTCACGTTCCTGTGATCTCATTATTTCTTGTTTTTAGCAGCCACCTGAAAACCAAGCAAAATCACAAGTCGCTATTCCTAGTTTTTCTTAAAAACAGATTTTCCAATAAAAAGTCCAGTTTGACGTCAGTTTGACCAACAAAGGACACTGTGTCCTCCAGATAACAGAGAGAGACTCGTTGATTCAGTCACAGTGACCAACACTCACTTGGTGTCTGATGCTGAGTTCAACCATCAGATGCTGAAGCCCACTTGGAAACAGGGGGGATTTCATAGCCGAGGGAAGTTACCAGGCAACTAGTGCATGCGTAGAGGGGAGTGGATTTAATAATAGCTATATTTGATCACACCAGTGTTTAGTGTTCAAGTGTGAAATACAAGTAGGAATCGTTCAGCTTGACATCCACATGGAACCCAGTAGCTTCCACACAAATGCAACAAAGCAACT
The DNA here is from genome assembly GCA_016785235.1 of Pseudorhombus dupliciocellatus. Taxonomy (NCBI): domain Eukaryota; kingdom Metazoa; phylum Chordata; class Actinopteri; order Pleuronectiformes; family Paralichthyidae; genus Pseudorhombus; species Pseudorhombus dupliciocellatus. The sequence goes on from JAFBJW010000118.1 coordinate 1,048,221, forward strand.
ACAGCTTCTGAGACGCAAGGTCGCCAGAAAACAATACCTGCCTGAACCCGAAGGAGCTATGCAAACTCAGAGCGCGGCGTCAACGCGTCAGACTGTGTGAGGCCGACCTTGGTTGGCACCTCATATAAAAGGCATGAATATCATCAGAGGCATACATCCAGCACGGGGCCCTCCTGCTGCTGCCGTGTAAACACAGCCTGTACATAAAGATATGAAGCATCCAAAGCAGGAGGTACCTCTCTGTCAGCACACAGACCTGAGCTCCCTCCACAGTATGAGTGTGCCCGTCTTCACTGTTTGGCTTATCGCCTGGGGGATAACAATGGTGATGTGTGTGGTTTAAACAGAGGCAATGAAAAGAGAGAGAGAGAGAGACGTGTGTGTTGGGGCGTGAGCGTGAGTAGAGCACATGAGACAGCGACAGGGAGAATGAAGACTGGCAGGAGAATTATTATAGGCAAAACAAAATCAAGACGCAGTGACAGCGAATAAATGAGAAGGAAGAAAAGGGGCTGAGGGTGAAAATGAGAAGGGAAGGGTGTGTGATTAGAAAAGAGCCAAAGAGCTGGGGATGAAAATGAGAGAGAGAGAGAGAGAGAAAGGTTGACCACCGGGGCGAGTGGAGCTGATGTAAGCACTTCCTCCGGTCCTCAGCATTAGAGAGAGAGCCACTGAATCCACCGCATGAGGCGCCTTCCTTTTCTATTACAGCCAGTGTCAACAGCAACAAGCTCAGGTGAGAGGAGCTCTGATAAGTGTGTGTTTGTCCCTGTCAACCTGCACACACACACACACACACACACACACAGCAGGCAGCACCAGAGAAAGATCTGGCAGCGTGGCGCTGAGAGCAGAAGGCCCATGACAGGTGTAGCAGATGGAGGCGTGACACTCTGTTCTCCTCCTCACAGTCACTCCGCCGTACAGAGAAGCTTTACAGGAAATTGCTTTGGTAGAAAACAATTAGGATGAGCACATTTCCTTAAGGAAATGAAAAATGTATAATAAATAAATACATGTGAATATAATGATTTCCTCAATTTACAAATGTTTTGTTAAATGTGTATAATAATTAAATTTTGTGTAAATAATAATACAAAAAACATTCAAATTATATTCTAAATTAGGTGTTTATTTCCATTATGTTCTTTTACAATGTGAGTAAAAAAGAAAATAAATAAAATAAATATATGAATATAAATACATCCTAAATTTCAAAATGTCAGAATGTCATCATGCATATTCTAATATAAACTATGTATTATTGAGGGTTGAAAGAGAACTAAGAAACGTCTTTGAATGTAACCACACAGAAATATCTGTTTTTCACAAATTTAGAAAATTAGATTCCAGAAAAATCAATGTGGTTCATCACAGCATCTGGCTCACTGAGTGAGGAACTGTCCCCGGGGGGCTGGTTATACATCCAGAGGTATTAACAGGCTATCATGGAGGAAAATCAGATACAGTCTCATACAGAATATATCATTATATCAGCCAACACTATTATCTTATCTAAACTCATCTACGCTGTGACCTGCAGCATCCAAACTGCGAACAAAAATTGAATCCCAGCTGTGTGTGTGATCCATCTCCAACCACTGACTGTGTGATAATCACATCTGCTCCTGATGAAGGTGAAATCTTCAACAAAACCAACCTCCCCTTCAGTGCTCAGCCCCCAGGGGGCCTCGCTGCTCTGGTGTCAGGTGGGAGAGGATTGGGCTCATCGAGCTGCCGGATCAAGTCTCTCCCTGCGGGACGTATCACTGTCGAAAATTTACCCAGGGCTAAAATCTTAACCACAGTTCAATCGAGTCAAAGCTTCACCATGAGTGAGAACGTTTCAGACAGGACTGTCTTCAGCCCCTTTGTAGAAGTTCAGTCACTTCGGCTTAACTACAGATTTCCTGTCTGAGAAGCTGTTCCGTCCTCTCCTCTCCAGTGTGGTGATGGTGGGAAGTCTCTCATTTGAAGAGTCACTGTACAAATTGGATCAGTCCATTTCAGCAATTTAAACCAGACTCAAAGACCTTGATTTCACTTTGCACTTCTGTCTGCCGTCCTGCCTGAAGGAATATGGAAACATGAAGGCCACAGTGAAGGCAATTCATAGTCCAGTCAGCTAACTGGGGCTGCTCCAGTCATGTGACAAACATCACTCATCATCTATCAATCACAGCCATCGATACTTCAGACCCATCTTACTGAGCGTCACTGCCACTTGCTTCAGCCCCCCCCCCCCCCCCCCCCCCCCCCCCCCCCCCCCCCCCCCCCCCCCCCCCCCCCCCCCCCCCCCCCCCCCCCCCAGCAGCCACCTGAGGCTCTGACAGTTAGAAGCATCTACTCATCACTCCCATCATATCGGTGTGAAGTCAGAGCCCAGACGCTGAACATGAACCTGATCGCACTGCTGTAACTGTGCAAACCTGGGAAATTAAAAGAACCCTGGCTACAGAGGGTGAACACAGAGACGACTAGAAACTAAGGAGTGAACTTGGTATTCACTTAAATGCTCTTGAACATCCACAGCCCTGGGTGTCAGGCACAGGGACAGGGGCTGAGGGAGGTGAGGTGCTAAGATCTGGATCTAACTTGTGTCTTATGTTTTTTATCTGTAAGTTATTTTTTGATTGATTTTTTTTTGATGCTAGATATCAATTAACTTCATTCATTCAGTGGGTGGGTTATTATACTTCACATATACAATAAGACACAAACAAAACAACCTGCTCACCCGAGTGACTCCCACATTGAGCTCCTCTGGCCCCAGGGAGACTCTGATGAAGCAGCCGGGGAAGTCCCCCTCCTCTTTCTCCAGCAGGTCCTTCCCCTGGTGCAGCGTGATGTGGAGCATCCCCGCCCCCTGGCCCGGCTGCCTGGGCGGCTCGAACTCCAGCGTCACCTCCAGCTGGCCCACCGTGTAGTCGTGGCCAAAGTTGTTGGCGATGGAGGAGATGGAGCTGAGGGAGTCAGTGGAGATGGAGCGGTTGAGCTGGGCCATGCCGGTGGGGTCCAGCTCCCTGCTCATCAGCTCCAGGTGGCCCAGGTCCCTGAAGCCGTCCGGGGTATCACCGAGGGCCAGGCTGGGTTTCCGGCTGGAGGTGGTGGAGGTCCTCCGGTGGTTGTTGGCTGCCACTCTCTGCACAGAGACACATAAGGAAGCCGTGACCTTCTGGACCTCGAGTAGACAAACAACCTCAGTGTTTGAACGTCTAATGAGAAGCATTGGTACCTTCTGCCTGACTTCTGAGAAGGACGTTCCATATTTCTCCTGCAGGTAGCGATAGTCAAAGTTGGGGAACGGTGACGGCGTGGGGAAGGTGCCAGACTTCCACAGCTTCCAGATGTTGAGCCCAGCCACACACAGCAGCACGAGGAAGCCCACCAGGTAGATGCCCACCTCCCAGCCGGGGGGGTTACGCACCACTGACGCAGACACAGACCGAGCTCTAATTTCTCCTTATGCATCTCAGGTTTTTTTTCCACATGCAGCGTAAAGCCTGGCGTCGTAACCGCGTCTGTATTTATCGGCAGAGGCTGATCACTGTGCACAGTGATATAGTTTACCTGTAAAGGTTTTATTTTAACACTGGTAGGAGTGTTAACAAGCTCAGTGAAGTCAGCCACCTGCGTCGAGACTCGTCATTTAGCAGTGAGAAATGACTTCAGGTGATCGTCAGGTTTCAAAAGTTAAATGTAAATCAGATAATAGTCTGGGGAATAAACCTGAGAGACAGAATTAACGTCAGTCTCAGAGTGAAGAGGAGGCTTGTACTGAGCCGTCTTCCTCCAGATGGATTGCATCTGTGGGAGGACTTTGACAGCTTTATCTCCACTTTCAAACACCAGAGATAAGCCAATTATGGGGCAAGTCCAAATGTTTTGTATCACCAACAGCCTTCAGCAACAGATGAGGCCAGGGGTGTTGTAAATCCCGGGTGTAAGGGCGACACCAGCTGTCAAATAAAGCCGCGCAGACACACACACACAGCAGCGTGGGTAAGAACCATAACTGCCAAGCATTCATCAAACACAGGGATCACGCAGAGATCAGGGTTGTGCTGGAAACTGCGTGTGAAGCGACGCGCCGTCCACTCACCGCTCTGATGGTAGCCTGATATATCGCCACTTTGAGCCGAGGACATGGTGCTGCAGCCAGCCTGTGGGAAAACATCCAGATGATCATCGGTGAGTGGCTTCAGTGTCAGAGACTATACAGCAGAGCAAAATCCGACAAGGGCAACACGGGGGTGTGAAGAGATCGCGCAGAATAAAGTTTGAGGTGATGCATTCATTATAAAGCCGAAAGAGCTGTCTATTAAACAAATGAAAATAATGTGGCAACATCCAGATCTGAATCGATCTCTCTCAACATGAATCAGCGTAACCATGGTGATTAACCTGCTCTGAGCCCCAGGGCCACAATGCACCATGGGAAACGAGTAACTCCTGACATCCATTACTGTGTAAAAGACAACAAGGAATGTCAGGGCTCATGACTACACATCAAGAAACACTATTGCGTTCATGATGAAATTATACATTCCTGACAGATCCAGGGCCACTGATTCTCAGTCTGCTGTTAAATGTTTATATTTCAGAATGGTTGGCTAATGTGAAACACAGACTTTCACCTTGACACACACACACACAAGGTGTGATGCACTGTAACAGTGTTAATGTGGTTCCATCATCACTTACTGAAGAGAACATCAGGTATTATCTAGGCTTTTATTTGATTTGATTTAAAAAGCTTGAGAATGCCTGTGAGGTCACAGGGGACTTTGACTGGAGTGCTGTGACTGTGAATGTACTTGAAGCACATGCAGCTGCTTAGTTTGTTTCTTTCACTGTAAGAAATCAATTCATGTTTCTTCCTCATGAAACAGGAGTTTTCAGTTGTGGAGACGGAGGAGAGACAGTATCCCCCTGCACCCCTCTCTCTGTGCCTCCACAAACTAAAAAAGGAAAAAGATGCTCTCTGGTGTGTGACTCATTCCTCCTCCCCACCCCACTTGGAGGGATCTCCACGTATCACAGCGGCTCGGGGGGAACGGGAGCATTATACTAATGATATAGAGAAAGCAGTGTGTGTGTGTGTGTGTTTTTGTGAGAGTGGTGGTGGTGGTGCTGGGGGGGGGGGGGGGGGCACTCAAGGGGGGGGGGGGGGGGGGGGGGGGGTCACTCAATTCTGCTGAGCGCTTTGCAGACTATAGCCATGCAGGCCAATTAAAGTGGCTGACGCAGTGCAGGGCCCACTGACAGCTGCTGATGTGCCATTAGCAAAGTATGGGGGAATCTCTGGGCAACCCCCCCCGCTCCACCTGCCGGCTCAGCACAGCATGGCTCGGATCAGCTCGGGGAACATGCGAGTGTGGTGTAGGGGCAGGGGAAGCATACGGCAGAGAGGGGAGGGGTGATAGCGGAGAGAGAGAATAAGACCATGTCTGACAGAGCAGTAAATAATGAGTGTGGGCGATCCGGAGCCTCAGTGGGTTTAAATAGGCAGAAGACCAACATCAAGTCCAATTTGCCTGAAATAGAAATACACTGGAAAAACAAGGCCCACACATTTTGGTTGGACACTCCGTTTAGTAAAGTCTGTTAATCTGAATTCGATGCCTGTGGATTTACACATTGTGGAAGTCATAAAGATGCAGTTATCTTCTAACACAGTGGTTCCCAGGCTTTTATGTCCGACATAAACCCACCAGGGTGTAAGTCCAAGGCTACATCCATACCTCCACACCATACAGATATGCCTGCCCTGTACACTGTACTCCAGAGGTTGAGACATTCAAACTGGGGAGTGTGGATTTGCTGCTGTTTCAGCAGCTGTGTTTTGGTCTGGAAAACACTCACGCTGTAGCCTTCGCTGATTCGCCGGGCTTCTGTCACATGACACAATCACAGCTGACACTAGCCTTGGCTTGGCTGACTGTCTGCATTTGAACTTTTACACCATGGCTCCTTGTCGTTCGTAGCCTGTAGGTCTTTCTGCAACGCAACCATGTGCATCCTGTTTACACTGACACCTGCAGGCCAAGTGTATGTGAGCAGGCAGGCGATTTAACCTTATTGTCTTTTTAACATGTAACATGTATAAGCACAGGGCAATAGGATGCATCTAGATTAGAATATTGTCATTATACACAATGTACGAAATTAAAATCCAACCATAAAAGGCAAGTTAAGATTTGCAATAAGAATCAATTAACAGTATGTACAATATGGAGAAATTACAGGTCAGACTACTGTTGTGTGATTTCAGGCATGTTGGTGTGGACAGGGATTAAAACAGATTTGGAGACTTTTATTTTGAAAAGGTATGTAGAAAAAAAAAACAAGTGCCACCACTCATACCAATACTGAGACACACATCATATAACTTCTCTGCCAAGGCTTTAGTTTATCTTCATTTAGCTTCAGGGACTTGATTTTTAACCATATGCAGATTCCTTTTGCAGCAGGAAGAAAAGCGAAGGCAGCCATTCATAAGTCAGTCCACAATTATAACACACTGACAGAACACAAGACCACAACAACCATGACAAAGAGGCCTTGTCTGTCTGCTCTGAGATTCTCAGCTGTGTCACTAGAGACTACAAATAAAGGTCACCCGCACAACAATTTGTCATCCACTCTCTATGTTGAGCCACATCTGTTCAGGGACTGCAGAGGAAAAACAGCTGCAACAGTCAAACCTCAGTGTTCATCTATCTATTTTTCCTAATTGCACAGTATTTAGTTGTCCTCGTCCCGAGCTGTGTCTCATTATCTAAACACACTGAGGGCAAAGGTAAACTGGAGTCAAATTCAATGTCTCAGAGCAATTCAGTTGTATTTTTAAAGCTCCAGATCATAGTATGCATTGTCTTAAGGCACTTTAGATACAAGGTCAAGACCTTAAAGATTATCGAGAACCCACCAGTTCCCACAATGCACTATGGCAACGTGAAAAAAATACCTCATTAACAAAAAGAAAGGTTGGAATGAAACTTCCACAGAGACAGTGGAATTATGGGTAACCACAACATGAGCGATCCTGTCGGTGACAACAGGAGGATGTGGGTTTGAAAGGAACTACAGAGGAGGAGAAACTCCTTGATCCTCTCTGCTCCTCCTCAGGCAGCATGAGTCTTTGCACCAGTGACCCAGGTTGTGTGATCAGAGAGACGGTGGAATAGAAACAGTTTGTGATATAAACTGAGGATGAGACATCAGCTTCGGGGGGAGGAGTCAACCTCATACGCTCCATTTCTTCTTATTTTTTGTCTGTCATTATTAAAGTGAGACTCAGGCAGCTGGAGCAGAGGCTGCTGGTCTCCAGCTATAAACCATGATGTCGTGTTTCACGCCATGAGCATATGTCGGTAAATTACAACTCATTTCTCATTTGAATGGGACACTTTCTTTGAAGTCACAGCTCATTAACATGTGTGGCTCAAAGGTGATATTTGCATAAAAGCTTTTTTCCACTGATGTGTCGTCTTCATGCCCAGACGATCTCAGCCACCCCATAGCTTTGGATTTCTCTACAGGGAGGCATCACGGGGCCTCAGATCCCCGCATGATAATCACGGAGCCGTGCATCAGACTCCGTTTGTCACAATGTCAGCTGGAACAACAGGTTGTGACGAGCGTTAATAATGCAACGGAACAGAGCCCGAGAAGTTTGTGCAGGGACACTAATGAGGCTGTCAAAGGGAAAGGAGAGAAGACTGAAGTGACGAGCTGGTGTCTGAATGCAGCCACTGAATAATGGCCTGATGTCTTCCAGATGCTGAGAGCGTGATTGCAGGTTTTGTTATTCATCCATTTATTCCAGCAGCAATGGTATCATATAAGAAAACCACTTCTCTTAGATTCATATATTTCTCATTACCTGCCTAGAATGTCAGTACGGCAGATACGTCTCAGCAGAGCAGCACCAAAGATCACGCTAGAAATCCCTCCTGTTTTCTTTCATCAACGCTCGTGATGAAAGAAATTCCTGATTCTGTTCCCTGGTCCGAATCAGCGCCAGACCAACATGAGCAGGGATGAAACTAAGGTGAGATGAAGCGGCGTCCAGCTGAGACACAAGCGGACAAACCCAACACACTCTTCACAGTCAATGGTCGGCACAATCGCAGTGCTGCTAACAGGGGGAGGGCGGGAATTCCTCCTGTGCTGGATCTGCATGTTGCTGATCAATAGGGAACACACACACACTGATTTATGTCGCACACACACACAAACAGAGAGAGAGGATGGTGAGATGGGGGAGAAATGAGACAAGAATGAGTGGAGAATGGATGAAGACGCAAAGGAGGAGGGATCTCAGGTCTGTCTGCTGCTCTCGTCACACCTGATCAATCAACTTTGATTTTACATCTCGCTCACAGGCTCATAATAAAAAAAATAAAAATAAAAAGAAGATTTTCTCAGGAGCGGCCAAGGACACGTGCCACAGCAATCTGCGAACAGGCATCAAACCCACATCCTACATCCCGGCATCGCAGCCGGTTTCCACGTCAGGTCCACTTCGACTCTTGGGCTTAGACAGCTCATTTGGCAGACGGTGAAGGAAAGGAGAAGGAGCAATGCACCAGCCCCCCCTTTTTTTCTTCTTTTAAACATAAGCGCCGGTGCCAGCTCAGTCGACAAGAATCTGCAGCGAATCAACTTGATCGCTCAGGGTTAAAAATAAACCCAAAGCTCAAACTTTCTTGCTGAGGATATGTCGCCTCCACAGAGCAGAAGGGATTAAGGGAACATTTAAAAGTACAGTGAGCTGCATGTTGCAGCTGAGCCCCCCTCTGTACAAAGGAGCCCCTGGATGCAAATAGATTTCAATATAAAGGCCTTTTCAAGGATAAAGAAAACTCCAATTTATACAATTTCAACAACATGAACAAGAGAAGTCATCACGAAGATTATTCTCCATTCAATCTCAGCCAATAGATTCCTTTCACCTAAATCTAACTCACTGGAAAGAAAAATTTAAATTAAAAAAACAGGCTCATTATCGATGGGGGTGTACATGATGAGATCTTTTTTTTTAATTGCCTCATTCTCCTCTTTGGCTGCATTATAATGTTCGCACACTCTCACGTCACACTAGCTCTCGCCCCTGTCTGCAGTAGCATCACCAGTTAGCTACTGGTTTTTATCTAGGCTAAAAACAGGATGGAAAAGACATCGTTTTGAGTCTGATGACACCACACAACTTCACTATTGGGGGATAAAAAGAAACAGGAATATTTACACTGAACTAGTAGAACATTATCTCCCTCTAATTTGTTTATTCAGTCTAGAGCTACTTAAACGACTGGAATTTGATTTGTGTCCAGAAACCTGGGCGTTAAATATTCCCCTTATTCTCCAGAGGGGGAGAAAAGCTCAGAGTAAAGTTTGTGATGAGCTTATGAGAGAAAGTCCAAAAAGGCTCATTTACAGAGAGGATAAAACGGAGCAAACACAATTAAAGCAGGCAAATGGAGACAGATCGCTGCTTGGTTGAATAACTGCCGGCTAATTTCACAAAATAACGATTTAGCCTTTTGTCCGGATAAACTGACGTGGTATTTTCCTGAATCAGCTCCGTCACACACATGCATCACAACAACCCCCCCCCCCCCCCCCCCCCCCCCCCCTTTCCCCCCCCCACTCCCACTCTTTTTCCCACCCCCCCCACCCCTTTCCCCACCCCAGGTTCATTCTTCACCTGAATAGCTTTTTTTATTACCTCCCTAACACTGAAGCCTGGAGCTAAAGCTACAAATCTGAGAACCATGTGTGATTGTTGTCCACCACTCCTCTCCCCCAGTGAAACTACTCGACTACCTGTGAGATGAACAACCTCACAATTAGCTAATACAGGGGCGGGGGGGCGTAAGTGCTGCAGGCCTGTCTGTCAGACCTGAGCGGTTGTTTTAGACAAAAGGTTCATTCACTTTCAGCAATGTGAGAGTGGGCGGGAGCCTGGATTGTGGGGAAGAGCAGCGACTTGAAGCCAAGCCACAGCTTTATTGATTAACTATTGAGGCACAGCAGTCAGGTCCAGGGCTGTTTGGACAGTTACCAGTCTTTAAGGCTTTCACTCTGAGCCCTTGTTTCCTATCAGGTTAGAATTCACTTCCACAGTCCAGCGCTGAGTGAAATACTGCCGCAAGTCAGGTTTTATGGTAAATTTTTTGGTAACCCTCTTTTCTTTCAACAGTTACATAAATGTTGAGCCTTTTTACAACGTTAAATGTTGGTAGGCTCTGCTCTCCTTTACTGTTGTATTTATGAAAACCAGCTAACGTGGCCAACCCACATGTACGTGCTCTGTTTAGCAAGGCTGGCGCGCTATGAGTAAATACCACTGACCTCTACCAACAATAGATTCAGAGCTAGTGAACCAGTGACAACAGGCCCTGCATGCACTGCACTGGTTTATTGCTTGATTTTTTTTCGTTAAAAACAATGGCGCTTAACATCCTCTGACTTTCGTCTCTGTCTCTTTCAGAGCACAGTAACACTGAAGTGATGTCAGCATTGCATGTAAAGGGCCGCTGCACACAGCAGGATTTTCAACGCTTCGCTGATTTTTAAAATGTGGGAGACCACTGACGTGGTGACTTGAACTCTTAGAATCTCCAGAACACACACACACACACACGCACCGAAGATTGGCCAAAACCTGACACCATGGGCTGCTTCTGAGAAGCAAAGTCTCGAGATGCTTCCTCCTCTGTGGAACACTCATCTGATCATCAAAGCTCTGTCCAGTAACCACTGTGGGGTTGGACGGCGCTGTCCCCAGAGGGACACGAGGACAGATGATGGTATAGCAGTCTATTGATGGTCTATAATGTGTGAGCAGAGAAGCAGCCCATGTCCCATGTGAGTGTTAAACACAACACGATCAACTGGATCTGTGACCTCAGCAGCACTGGGTCCATGTGACTTGAATCACAACAGACTCACGTAACGCAGGGAGTGCTCACATCACAGTTGGGACAGATGGGATTTAATCAGCTAACAACCCGGCCCTCCTGCTGGCAAAGTGCTCTGGATGAAACTCTTGATACCAAAAAGCCACCCTCACAGGAATCTTCTGCTGCGGCTGCAAAAATGAAGTGACGCCGACTTTTATTTGCAACATTAATTTGAGTTCAGCTTGCAGTTTAGCTTCCACCCGTACGACGGGTCACTTAAAGGTTTGGAATCTGTTTATGAGACACTTTCATCCTTTGGTTGAAATCTTGTTATGTGTCTACCTATAAATAAAGTTGTCTGGCTAAATGACTGGATGGTGTAGCGGCGAACCTGCCTGCACGCTCCCTGCACACGCTGTCACTCCACACCAACCCCAGCTGTAAAACCTGCTTTGGAAATCAGAGCAGATTAAAACAATGTTTATTTTCTCACTGTCGTGAATCTGATGAGAAGGTTGATGCCACTGTCGTGTTGGAATTGAAAGTTGCAGCAGTCAATTTCACAAAGAATTGGAAATATTATCTGAAGTGAACCGTCAATAACGCAACGCAGTGTAACTCCTGATGACGCCGTGACATCTAAAGCCCATAAATATATATATCATCTTTGTTTTATGCTTCTCTCTCCAGTCCGCAGCGTTTAGAGGGGCTAGCTGTGGCTACAATTGACAGCAAGCGGCTCTGACCACACAAATCCTGGAGAAAAACAACCAATTGCACGTTCTCCTCTGGAAAAATGAAATGTGACACACTTAAGTGTCGGCCAGAGGTCGGACCGGACTCCTAACTGTTCATCTGTGTGGCTATCTTTTCTTAATGTAATAGCATTTCTTTTTCTGAGCGGTGTGTGTGTGTGTGTGTGTGTGTGTGTGTGTGTGTGTGTGTGTGTGTCGGGGAAAGTCCATGACAGAGTGAGAAAGAGAGTAGGTGTTAAACGAATGGCTGAGATGATTGTAAGTGCTAGAGGAGGAATTGAATTCTGAGCAGGCCGTATTTCAGCTTGGTTAAGAGGCAAGAATCTCAGTAACACACACACCGCTCTGTTGTGAGGACATGGCACATCCCCAGGCCCCTCACGACTAACCCTGACCATAGAACCAAGACTTTACCCTGAAACATTCATCCATCTTCATCCACTTCTTCATGACTGAGTCGCGGGCGAAAGGCGATGTCCAACCTGGACAAGTCGGCAGTTCTTCGCAGGGCTGACACACAGAGACTGGCAACCATTCACACCAAACCCACGCAAGCACGGAGAGAACATACAAAACTCCACACAAAGGCGAGACCTAAAAGTAACATCAGCCATATAGGTCATGCAAATACATCAGCAAGCAGCCACAAAGATGAATTTGTCGTTGTGTAGCCAAGCAAACACAACCGATAAAAGACATTGTTATCTGTGTCACTTTATACGAATAGCTTGTGTTAAAGGCTGAAATAAAAACAGCATCTCTGTCCTCACAGTGGGACACTCTCTGAGGAACTGAAGAAACAGACGGCAAGTGTTACTAGTTTTTGGGGGTGGAACAGTGTGCTAAAATGTTAGTCAGCAGAGTTAAACATCAACATTAATTCTACAATCTTGGATAATTAGATGATAATTAGATAATTTCCATCTCCCCGCATTAGACTGACCTGGATATTCACAGCCACTAATCTCTATCATGGCACCAAAAGTCAGATTCCCTTCCTGTTTTGAAATTTGTCTTCAAAGTAAAAGCACAACGTTTTTGCCACTGCTTTTAATGAACTGAGTTGCAGAGCTCTTATTTGAATGGGATGTGAATATGGGTCTAATAATTGTGTTGTATTCAAAGATATGAGTAACATAGACTGTAAATAAGCTCATTCCGTTAAATGTTATGGAAAACATTGATGTTCGCTGCAGATGAACCAGGTAGGATGAACACAAAGTTTCCTCTCTCCATAGAATTTAATTAAAAAAAAAAAAAAAATCTGCACATGATGCCAAGGACCCAAGCAATGAAAGAGACAGTACATTGTAGAGCTGTTTGAGGAGGACTCACTAATGACATGGAATAACTGTGAGGGAGCTCCAGAGCTTCAACACAGGACAAGAGAACAGCCCCGTCCACACAGGCAGGTCCAGAAGGGACACTCACGTGAAGATGAAGAGGAGCACTCTGAAGCCCCGTCAGACCCAGCTGGATGAAATTCACACCTCAGCTCCTCTACCCTGCACTAAGTTTTTTTTCCCCCCCAGGCCACAGTTTAGATCTGGAGTTGAGCAGAGTGGTGCTGAAAGGACAGCTCCTGGTGCCGTTGGTTATCCCTGCTCTAACCTCCCGTGTCCCACTGAGGCATCGAACCGGCCCCTCAGTCAATAACCTGCGCATCGACATTTGAGTCGAGGGAGAGAAATGCTGTGCCGGACTGAAAGAAAGAAAAGAAGGACGCATCCAGAGCTGCATCCGCGCGCTGCGAAAGCCTCGCACGCTTAAAATGCACCCCTGCAAAGAAAAAGACGCATGCAAGTCTCCCGCGATGCGTGTTGGTGCACGGAGAGGCGCAGGAGCGCAGCGGCTCGTGCGGCAGGTGTTTGGATGGAGCCAAACGGCCTGAGTGAGCATTTCTTACCCGGAGTTTTCTTTTGGTGCAGTAGCGAGGAAGGAGGAGCAGGGGGAGGAGGAGGAGGAGGGCAGAGCAACTCCACCGCTCTCCCTTCTTCAGGCGCCTCTCTCCATCCAATGACACCGGGGCCGGTCCGGTCTGTGCGTCCCGGTGGAGGAGTGCGGGAGGAGGGGAGAGGCACGGCGTTCACACTGCGCCTGTGTTGCAGCGCATCCAGGAGCGTTCAGACGTGGCCCGGCAGAGGGGAGGAAGAGGAGCAGAGGGATGATGAAGGAGAGGAGGAGGAGGAGGAGGAGCGAGGAGATGTCCGTCTGTTTCTGCTGCTGCTGCTGCTGCTGCTGCTGTAAGAGGCATCTCTGTGTGGAGGCTCAGCCGAGACCCAGCGACTGCAGACACCAAGTCCCACCCCTGCAGCGCAACTTCCACCGGCGGCCCCGCTCTGTAAAAACACGACCACCGCCCCCCCTCCTCCAGCAGCCGGAGAGTGGATCCTGCTGTACGACACACACACACACACACACACACACACACATCTTAACCTAAACCAGAGTTAATACTTGCCCTAATCCTTTAACCTTAAACTTAAACCTAACATTAACCTCTCTCTAATCCTAACCTTACATTTTTACAATAAAGGACAAGGCAGTTAATATCCTAGTAGGTAAGGGCTAAATCAAACCCTAACTTCAGTCTAAACTTAACTTTATATCAATCTAAACTTAAACTGACCTTAACCACACTGCTTGCCTAATCCCAAATTTTAAAGGAATAGTTCACAGAGAAAAGACAATCATTATACTCACCACTGTGCCAATGAAAGGGTGGTTGAAGTGTCTGAGTCCACAAGACACTTTTGGGGTGTCAGTGTTGTAGCCAAATTCAAAACAATTGATCAACTAGTGATGCCTTCAAATGTTAAAAAAAAAGACATAAAACAAAATGACATAAACATCTTGTTTTAGCCTAAACATTCGCCGTTCTCCTCAACAAGCCTGGAGTTGTGCAACAAATGCCCGCGGAGGAGCAAGTGCATTTCAGGGACACACAAATGTTCTCATTTGATCTGCTTCCTCAGCATCGCCCAGTCACACAAACCTCCTGACCCCCAGACTGATTGAATCCTGCTCCACGAATAGCGCTCCTCCTCCTGCTCCTCTACCTCCTCTGAGGTGGTTTTGCTGCTGGGGATGATTCAGTGTGAAATTACATAAGCGTTAATGTCGGGGGTGTGTGTGTGCAGGGTGCAACGATGACACCTCAGATAGCACAACACTCGTCTTCATCCCTCCTCTCAGCCAGGCCCTGTCCACACACTCTGATTACAGCACCCTGTCCTGAATTTATATATTAAATCCAGAGCTTTTAAAACGTTAATAAATCATTAATTGACTGTGCACAGATCAGAACAGTCAGGACGATTAACAGCATCAAAGGACATTCTCACAACCCTGTGAACAAAATCTTCTTATTACTTATAGTGTTGACTTTTAATCATTAAGCTATTAATAAAAGTTACACCGTTATAAAGCTTTTAGTAAAGCTGTAAATGATGTTTTCCGATGTTTTCCCACAAACAAAACCAGTTTGGGCCCATTCAGACATCTGGCCCACATACCACATGGAACGATGGCACAGAGGCGCTGCGCTCCTGTTGACCAGTTAGCTAGGCCATAGTGAGCCAGAGCAACACGCCAAGTCAACCTAAACTTTTTCTGAACTTTTGTTCAAACTGACCTTTTTTTTTTTACCACATGGGTAACTCAAGGTTTACGTCCAGACTTAACCTCCAGCATTAGAAAGTAGCAAATGTTTACTAAAGAAGGCCAACTCTGGGCTCACCCATTTGGCCACAAGAAGGATAGCAGTGAATCATCAGCATCACAGCCAGAAGTAGCCCACATCCATATGCTAACTGGGTTAGCCTAAGTGCTTCACTGCTTGCACTCAATAACTCAAATCATCAGATTAGATTAGATTAGATTCTGGCCTGACGTTTTTTTTTTTTTTAATATATGACATGTAGCTCCCAAGGTTCTCTCGTGCTTTCTGTATGGAGATGATTGGATATGAGACGTGCAGGGAAGAACCTTGGACACCTGAGTGATTCAAAATGTGACTGTTTACTTATGTTTTTTGGACTGGTTGTATTGCTTCGGTTTCAGTTCTGAAGGTTGGAGACAAGGACATGTTTTTTTTTTTTTTATTGCCTCAACAGTTCCTCTGAAAATGACAGAAATCAAATAACGAGAAAAAAGATGTTAAAATGTGATAAACAAGCAAAGGTCTGGCAATAAAAACATGGAAATATTTGTTTTACTCACGGGAATAGGAGGGGTGTTGGAATGCCGATTAAAGATTAAAAAATTAGAGTTGTTGATCAAATAAAACACTGAAGTACATAGAAATGTACTGAAAACACAATACTGGAATATTTCTGCTTTACTCAGAGCTTCACCATGTTCCTCTCATCCTCCGCCTGCTGTTTTACTTCCATCTATCATTCATGACCATCACTGACTGCTTCCCTGCCAGGCTGCATCTCAAACACCCCCCCCACAGTGGTTTAATGATCACCTGGGGGAGACGTCACTGACAGGATTTCAAATGGAAATTGAAAACCCATTTAAAAACAGAAAAGGCAGCTGTCATCAGCACACTGCAACACTTCCTCTTCAAATCCTGAAAAGCTACAATTTTAAATATAGGATAGCTTTGTTTAGCACTAATTTTTTTTTATAATTTCAACAGAGTACTTCAACACTCAAGCTCATGTTTGACCTTGTTGACCCCATTCAGCCACAGTATTGATTAAGAAATAGGTCACACACAGGTTATAAACCCCGAGTGTCACAGTGGATGCAGACGGTTAAATGTCATGCATGACCTCATGCATGCAGCTTTTAACAGAAGATATAATTTTGGGTTTATTTTATCAAATGGACAAATGGACAACAGAAAGACATGATGTGTATTTCTTTGGGAAAGTTCATTTAAAAAGAGCAAGTGGAACTTTCTTTTTCGTAGAATTGTAAGTCAGGTTGACCTCAACCTGGGATTGTGTGTGTGTGTGTGTGTGTGCATACCTGAATTGGTGAAGTTCGAAGGGAAACTCTTAGGCGCTTTAGATGCAACTGATAATAATACTCACTGCATGATTCCCTGCCCTTCCTCTTATATCGCACTAATGGTTTTGTTCCAACCCCTGTATGTGCCCCTCTTTGTTTCACAAACAGCAGATTCTTATCATTTCATTTCTTTCATAGAAAAACTCCACTGGAGAGAATATGACAGACATGGAAGTCAATGAGAACAGACCAGTAAACGGCGAAGACGCTCAACAGCAGGTGAACGCTGCCCCCTGGTGTTTGTCTTGTGAACGTCTCTTATCTGAGGGAGCAGGATTTCGCACAATTCAATAACACAAGGGCCTATGTCTTTAAACCTGGAGCTAACAATTGCAAACATATGTAAATTAGCATACACAAACAGAGTGTAATTCCTATGAATAAGTATATACAATATACATTACAGAATGGTGTGGAAATGTCTTCACCTTCAAGTTACTAGATTCCTCTGAGGTTTGTCTGCAAAGAATCATCAGGATGATTTTTTAAGACCTCAGGTTTCTCTGGAGTTTATTTATGTGACATCATTAATATATTTTCAGTTTAGCTGGCACACAGTGAATAAATTAAAGACTCCTGATCAGCCTGAGGCTTGAGGACGATGGTTATTATTGAGCTGAAGTCACCGATGCCCAAACAAACACGTGAATCAAATATAAAATAAATGAGCTAAGCGACAGAGGAAAAGACTTTAAAATGGGTTAAATTACATAGAAATCATGTCACATTCAGCTGCAGCCGAACCTCTGTATAAAAAAGGAGAAGTGATGACAGTGTGTGGAGTTGTGATGGGCGAACCAAGGGTCACACAGCACCAATAACAGCACCTCACACAGTTGATCTATAAAAACATATATTTATTGTTCTGTTACTGTCAGTTAACTCCATCAACAAGAAATGGCGAGCCAGGACATACTGTACACATTTCAATAGAAATCCTCTGAGAGCTTCTGGTTTTCTGTTCAGTGGCAATAAACAACGCAATGAGAAAAAACAGAGCAAAGAGGGCAAAAAAAATGTCAACGTAAGAAGCTAAATATCTGCTGTTGGCCTAACAGTCGATGAATACACTCATGTACGTTCCAAAATCCTCCTTCAACCCATTTTCAAAGTGGTTCGTCTCCTCAGCAGAGGGTTAAAAATACTGTACATTGCTCTGTACGTGGATGCGAGTGAAGATTAAGTATTGTTTTTTTTATTTATCCTCTGTTCAGTGATAACTACTCACCAAAACAAGCCAGAATGAAAACGTCAAGATAAACTTGAAAATAAATGTATAAATGATATTTTGACCCTAAAGACAGAAATATAGGTGCTTTGTACTTGACAAAATAGTGTATGGGTTAAAATAGATAACGGTTATATAGGTATATTTATACTATATATATATATATATATAAAGGCTTAAATCTCTAGATACAAGGACAGCCACCAGTGCTGTCCTCACACATTCCTTAGTACACAAACCCTAAAACGCAGCATCAGACTCTTCCTGTTCTGTACATCTGCAGTCTAACAAACAGGATCCTGATCCCAACGTGCACATGTGCTCCTCAGCGAGGAGATGAACCGCTGCAGGTTTTGGAGATGAAAAAAAGAAAATGGTAAACTTGTTTTTGCAGCTTCAGTTTGAAAACATTTTCTGTGTCGAGGGAACATTCTGCACTAACGCAAACAGTTTGGACTCGCAGATGTTTTTCAACGTGTGTTCATCACAACCACAAATAAACCCATGTGCACAAAACTGAGAAAAACAAAATCAAACGGAGAGACTTTTGTGCACGCGCTGCTTCCACTGACTCCAGGCAGGAAGTTATGCGTCAACATCACAGAGCTTGTTTAGTTAAAGCGAGTAGGATCTGTCGAGCAGCGGTGCAAAGACAAGTGGACGAGTGGCCGGAGGAATGGAAGCTTCAGTGGTTGAGCAGGGTCTGTTCGAGGCCGCAGTCGAAATATTAGTTCATGCATGTGAAGCTGAGTGGTTCACAAAGTGGAAGATCACAAGTGGATAAGACCAGGTCCGAGTGTCTGTTTCAGTCCCAAAAAAAAAAAAAAATTAAAATCACTTTTACAGTCCACTCACTGCAAAACACGTCACATCCAGCTCCTCAAAATCACGGGAACTTTTCTCAGTCTCTCATGCATCATCATCATCCTCATCGTGTCTTCAGTCTCCATCAAGGAGAACCAACGTTCAGAGCAAATGTGCAAATGTCATCTGTAACAGCACAGAACCGTTCCCACACAACTTGACGAAAAACAACAGACAAAGGAGAACTTTTAAGAGTCCTCCGAAACATCCCGTCCGCTGGAAGAAAAAAAAAAAAATCTCTCAAATGAAATTCACTTTGTTTCTGATGCCGCAGGATGGAACCGAACTGATTCAGTTTATGTGCCACGAAACAAGGAGAGAAGAGGGTCAGTAAAAGCCTGCACACTGTTGTGCAAGTGTTCATACACTGTCACATCCAAAGGAAATAACAGGAGATAAAATAATTGCACATAACTCCGAGGAGAAACCAAGCCAACAGCCGGGGCCACTGTGTCCCATTTAAACTTCAAAGCGTCGAAACCTTGTTAACTGTGCTCAGAAAACTGCGAAAAGCGAAACTGAGTTCATCACCTGCTCTCAGTCTGTAGGTGATGAACCTGTAAGAAGTATGTCATTGTGTGCAATGATTTTAAAACATTTAAACTGACATTTGACTCAGTCCCAGATAAGATCAATGATAAATCTATATTTTTAAATAAAATCTTACTTACAAAATTTTTTTTAAAACTATAACAAACCACTTGTGTTTAATCTTTGGCTTGAGTGGAAAGACTAATTTCACTTTTGTGTCATCAAAAAATATCCGACCCTGATCTGTTTCCTTTCCCCCCACATTGTCTTCATTTCAAATAATCTTCCTTCATTTCTCTTTTTCTAGTCTTAAAAAATAGTCGGTGTCTTTTCAAGCTTGGAATGTTGCTTAAATCTCAACCTAAATCATTTGGATAATAAAAATTTGGATGATCTCAAGTTTCCTCTTCAAAACTCATCTGGTGGTGAAGTCTGGTAAAACCTGTTTTAAAGTATTCATGTGTGACACAGTAGAGTTAATAGTTTATTCTATTTGAATCTATCTGAATTAAAATCACAGATCTGGATCTAATAAATCGCAAAACCACTTCAGAATTGGGGTAAAGATCGAAGAAAAATCTGAGAAACAAATAACTCTGAATCAGTTTCTTTTAAAGTCTGAAAACCATGATGTGAGCTGCGGTTATCCACCTTGGACTGATTTGTCCTTGATGAGAACAAAGACAGGGGACAGCCAGCCAGTTTGCTGCGAGCCCTGCGGCTGCTGCAGCGTCAAGGCTGACATTTATTCGGCATCACACTTTCTTAAACAAGAGCTGAGGTACCACACTGGGAAAAGCTGGATCAGTTGCCATAGTAACAGTTGAGGAGAGGAGCTCAGAGTGGCTGGGACTGAGTCAGGTGGAAGGTGCTTGCTTGATGCGTCTGGGTTGGCGTTTGGTTCGGTGCCGGCTGGATCTGGGACTTTGGATGCGGCTGCGGCAGCTGCAGGATGTGCACCACCCGGCTCAGGGTGTCGGTGTTCACAAACGCCAGATACTGGCAGCAGAGCCAGTCCTCCAGGCTCACGCCGCAAGCCGTGTCCAGCGAGCGCTCGGCAAACTTGATCATCATCAGCGTCCGCTTCAGGTCCAGCCAGTTCTGGAGCGTGGCCTCGCGCTGGCTGGCTGTGGCCCCCGACATGGGGCCTGCGCTGCTGCAGCCCAGCGCCTGGAACAGGTCCTCCCGAGGGCCCCAGAGGAGGCACTGCAGGCAGGCCCGGGCCTCGGACATGCGTATCCTTTCAGAGGGGTTGACCGTGAGCAGTAGCCTGGCCAGCTGGTGGAGGCCCTGCGAGTACAGCGACCGGACGGGCAGCGGCGGCAGGTCAGCCCACGTGTACTCCCTCTCCTTCAGCTCGGGCATCTCCTCGAAGGGATTGTGCTGGTGCAGCATCTCGTAGATGAGAATCCCGGTTTGAAACTCGTCACATTTGCGGTACTGAGTAGCCGTGACGATCTCGGGCGCCAGGCGCGACTGGTCCCGCAGCGTGCCGGGATCGGCGGCCATGAGAGTGCTCTTCTGCTTGGCTTGGGAGAAGTTGCTGATGATGAGGCGGGCGGGACACGTGGCGTTGGCGGCGGCTGCGGCGGAGTTCGCGCCGGAGCCGCCGGCGGTGCTGTTGCTGTTGTTGTTGGGCTCAAGTAAGTCCAGGTTCCAGGGGTTGCCGGGTTGGCAGTTGACCAGCAGCAGGTTTTCCAGTCGCAGGTCACAGTGCGTCACGTGATACGGTTTCATGTGCTCCAGGCCGGAGCACAGCTGCAGCAGCAGGAGACAGATCTGCCGCTCGTACAGCTCCGGGTTGTGAGTGTGTCGAGCGACGCCCTCTCGCACAAAGTCTGCCACCGTTTGGAAAGGTACCTCCCGTGTGATGACCACCACTCGGCTCCTCAAGCGATTGGCCGTGTTTGTGTGAGCCGCTGCGGGTGATTCGTGTAATTTACCATTTGCTGCTTTAGAGTCTGCCATCTTGGGCTCGGCCTTAGTTTCTTTCTCTTTGTCTTTCAGCCCACTGGCATCTTCTTCTTCCTCCTCAGCCTCTTCCTCCTCTTGATCTTCTTCCTCTTCCCAGGGCAGCAGGCGTGCCGGCACATCAGCCAGGAAGTGACCGCAGTCCTGCTGGATGTTGAAGTGCAAAGCCAGGCTCTGTCTCACAGCCAGGCTGTGGAAGAACTGCTGCTGGGTCTCCTTCACTTTGCTGCGACAAATCTGCATGAATATGGACAGAGAGGAGAAAATGTCAGGTCTGTTTGTGAGTGAAGGACCTTCTCATTACAACATTAATATGCCCATTTACAAATACTGCTACCTCCTACATTATTATAGTATTTACAATCATTATTTTTGGACCTTGATATGTTGGTTTTAGTACTGTTCCATACTGAACATTTATATCTTCAGTGATGATAAATGGGCTTCAGACTAAATGCCACACAGTGCAGGGGAGTCAGGTCGGAATGAAGAACTGGAACATACAAATACGAACCCCCATTTTACTGAGTTCTTCAACAAGTATTATAGAGTTCTAGTTCTGTTATGACAAGCATGTCATAACTTGCAAAATGAGCCACTAGAAGTCTGCAACAGTAAATGTATTGCAGGGGTCAGTGCTGCAACTAAGGATTACAATGAGAAATACCAATGTTAGCCTTTACTGTAGCAAGGTGGCTCGACTTAATTCTGATAGGACTTTGTGGTGTCATAAAAACTTTATTAGACTGTAAAAACTTTGAACTGGATGCTTCCTTTCAGCTCAGCTATGCACCTCTGTAAAAATGTCCACGCTCGCTGGATGTTTGTTTAGACATGTTGGCTCTAACGCTGATCATGGTTTGACGCAGGGAGGCTGGGAATTGGAATGTGGTCTCAGAGCTTCAGACCTCTGCACATGTAGACGTTACACTGTGCTGCAGTGTTTGTGTTCAGGGCTCCTGGGCGTTTCCTGATAGTTTAGGGACGCTGTAAACCTTTAAAGTTGCTTGCTGACTTCCCCGGAGAGCTGAGTGCCACACAGTCACGTTGAAAGAGGAATAATTAGCTTGTCAAGCAGCTGTGGGTTTTTTGGAAAGCAGGGGCATGCGTAGGCCGTATTAAAATCGAGAGCTGGGGAGACTTTAATTGGAAAGTTGGAGCCTGTCTCTGTTCTGCTGCTCCTGGTAGCCTTATTTATGGATGAGAATCCTAAAAAAAAACAAGACTTTCTCTTGAGCCTGCTGCTATTATGAAGGCGAAGCTTTGAAGTGTTGTGCAGCACAGAGAGTTTCATTCCCTGTGAATAATGCAACTTTCATCCATATCTGCTTTGTATTTAGCTTCAGAGCTCTTCCGGCAAGCTCTGTGCCCGCCCCTCTCGCCTCTCTCATACCCGCACAAACACGTGCACGCACAGTAATACTGTAACACATGAAAATAAACCACTCCCCTCACCCACTTATGCATGCGCACACAGGTTTCATTCCTCAAGATCATGCCCCAAAGGCTTGAAGTTTAAGTGCAGACATTTCAGCACATTCCTCCAGCCCAGTTAAGTGAGTGGGAGGAGATTCTGCCAACCAAAACAAAATTATGGTGATTGATGAATCTTTTGTGTTCAGCAGAGCCAAACTTAACGACAAAAAAACCCTCTCAATGCAGCAAGAACGCAAAGTGGCACAAAAAAAAACCAAATACAAACAAACTCACAATAATACATTCAAACTAATTAAACAATAAAAAATAACACGTTGGTTGAATGTATATATTATGAACCTGCTCAGTTTGTGTTTAAGGGACCATACAGTGTTTATGGGTTTTAGATCACATGTAATGATCAGTATTTAGTATCAATTTATGATAACTACACACATGACCTCTTTTCTTGAATGGGGAAAAAATACATTGACAAATGAATTGTACAAAAGTACCAAAAGTACCAAAAATATGTCTCATTTTCTACCCAACATAATTAACTCAAATATGTCAGGGTTGTGTAGTGTACTTGTATAGTGTAAACCAAAAACAAGAAGCTGAGTTTTCTCATCTAGAAGTGAATCATTCTTTTTCTGAAGATGACCTCATAATTTAATCAATCAATCATTGCAGCTATATGGCACAGTACTAAATTAGTTTCATAGGAATTTTCAAAGGTGAACATTTTTGTGTTTGCCACTGCAGGATGAACTCATCTGTAAACAGGTCGTCTCACCTTGATAGCGTAGTTGACCAGTGGGTCCTTGGCATATGACGCAGTGTAGTAAACAGCATCACCTGCCTCGCAGCAGGGTCTCCCAGTGGTCAGTCTGAAATGGGACCAGCTGTCAGTGCCAAATCTCAAGTGATCCTTCTGGCCCGCCATGAAACGGTCCTCGCACTTTGTTGCCAGCTTCCGCAGCGTGTCAGTGTGGAGACCCCGGATCCTCCCCACCACTTCATCCCAGCTGTCCAGACCCCTGTAAAGAGCAGCTCTCTGGGGTTTGGAGCCTCCGCCTCCTCCAGTACCAGAAACTCGACCTGTTGTCCGACCCCTCCCGGCCAAAGACTCTGTACTTGGGTAGGGTCTCCTCTCTCTGTGGGCGGCACTGGCCGTAGCAAACGCCGGCTGAGTAAGCAGGGAGGACATGCTGTTAGTCGGGTGGCCCCTGTTGGTGGCAGCGGCAGCTGAAGGCCTCTCCAGTGAGTCGCCGCTTTCGTGGTTGTGGGCTCGATGAGGCTCGGAGCTGAGGGAGGAGCTCTGACTTGCCGTCTCCCAGGTGGAGTCCAAGTCGTACAGAGGGTTGGCCACGCTGAGGTTGGTGCCCCCAGGTTTGGCCTCAGCGCGGGGTCTCTGGGCTCCCTGGGTTTGCTCTTTGCCTCCCAGGCTGGGTTCATTGCTGGGACGAGGAACCGCCTTCTTGGGTAGGGGTGGGGGTGTGGCCTTGTGGGCTGGCTGGTCAGGGAGTCCGTCCAGGTCAATTGAAGCCAGGGTGTCAGTAGATGCCTTGATGTTCCGTGGTTGTTTCAGTGGGATCATGTTGGCTCTGGATTGACCTGGAGGAGAGGGAAGATGATGCCACGTTTATTGTGGGAATCAGAATCAATATCACCCAACATATCAGCTCTGAGCAGAGAAATATAAAATGAAAAGTTAATTTTCAATGCATCATATTGTAACAGTAAAAGTGGATTCATTATTCACCTAAAATAACGTAGTACCTTTGATTGTGCCACTGTATAATTTGAGGTACTCCTTCTTTTCTGAAACTGAAGTTATACTGGCTTCCATCTGGTAGCAAAATTTACTTGACAGTTACAAGGGTCCTTGTTGAAGAAAACCATCTTTTAAGTAAAATAAACACTGATAAATTTTAAACTACTCAACAGTGTGATCAACAATAAAAAATAAATAATATAGAGATAATATGAAAATCTGTGTGGAGTCAAATACGATTTGCAAGTAAAATATTTATCACCAGATTTCCTTGCAACTGAAAAGAAAATTCCATGTCACATGCAACTCACTCCACACTTTCACCATTATCAACTGTGAGTTTCTACCCATCAGCCTTCTCTCCCTCCCATAGAGATGAGAAGGTGACACAAGGTTGTGTGTTGCTGCACGTGAGGTCACTTGTGGCCCTGAGCAGAATTCAAGCCAGAGAGCAGGACAGCTGGGCACAAGCCATCCCTCTAACCATCCAGCTGCCCGCCTCAAATCTGAAGTTGTGGTCTGCAGTGAGGCTTAAACGGGCAGCACAGTTATCCGTGACTTGGAGTGACCTTATTTCTCTGGGATGGTGGTGGGAGGGAATAAGAGGGTGGAGGGGTTGATTGGACTCCCTCAAAGTGTTCTGGAGTTGAGGACCAGAGAGACAGAAGGGTCAGAGACGAGTGTCTGGTGTGATGAAAAGAGCAAAGGAATCGTGGAGCCTGCATGATGGGACCGAAAGAGCCTGATGGTTTCAACTTAGTGGGTGTGCAAGGTCACCGACAGTCCTGCTGTGCAGCTTTTAAATCACAGGGGGAACACCCTGATTTGTTTGAAGAACTCGAAGCCGTCCCTTCACGACAGGCATCCAAACGTGTCTCTATGCTCATATAAAAAAGTCCTGTAAAATAATTCCCACCATCATCGTAAGGTCCTTCAGAAAGAGCAGTTGGGATGAAGTAAATGAGTCTTGTTAATCCTCCCTGGAACCAGTGTATTTAATGTGCGCTTCCACCAATCTGCAGTAATCCAAGAAAACAACTGTCGCTCTCTGTTTTCCAATGCAGCAACGTGCCGTGACTTAACTTGATTACATAAGACTATCCCAGTTAGTGACTGTCATCTTAGTACTCCAACTTATGCAATCTAATGCAACAGCCCAGAAACATAAGTCTGCCTTAATTAAAGTTCTACTGTCTACTGGTGTAGACAGTTGTGACATCATTATGGAGGCCGCATTATGGAGCCCTGCTATTTTGCCGATTCATATCAAAGGCTAAATAGCAGAATCACTTTGCTGTGTTACATAACAGTTTTTCTTTTTACAGGAGCAGAAACTATGGTCTATCACAGTTGAATCAACACCTTTATTTTTTATTTTTTTCTAGTTAAGTTACAGGTAGCTATAGGGGTGTGATATGTTATTCATGAGTAAACATCTGCAGCACAGTGTAACGTCTACATGTGCAGAGGTCTGCATCTCAGCCACATTGATCATAAAAACAATGCACAGTAATTAGAATAAATAAAGAATAAAAAAAAAATCAAACAATTGTTTAAACACGAAAAACAAAAGTTTCATTTTCCTAAAAAAAAAAAAAAAAATTAATTCATTGTATTTATAAGTTTTTGAGTTTTTTCAAGCTTTCTCATGATCTGCGTGGTATAAAGAAGCAGAATTGTGAAAATGGAAAATGAAATGGCCTTTTAAGAAAAACTACACGACTCCTCTCACTGTGAAGGAAGAGGAATTGATTAAATTTAAACATGACTTCTTAACATCCTTTGACCTTTGTCAAGTATCAAGGAGATAAAAGAGCAAAGGCCTCGTCTCTCTCTAAAAAAAAAAAAAAAAAACAGCTCAGGATTAAAAAACTAATCCCTCTTCTCTAAACGCAGAATTCAATATGTGTGAAACTGTTATCTGTCCCTGGGCACTTCTCATCTGTTCATTATTACATCATCATCATAGTTACTGTGCACAGGCTTGTTCCATCATTACCAGGGTGGAGGTAATGCTTCCCTTCCATTTCATCTTTTCAGGATACTAATTTAAATGGTGAGTTAGAAATGTGAGAAAACTGATGGAATTTTAAAACTCCTTAAAGTGAGAAAATCAAAGATCATTCATGCTGAATATTAACTATATAAATAATCACATATTTCCATATATTTGCAACATTTGCCTGTAAGGAGAGGAGGGAACCTGTTCTCACAGAGAGATTACCGTTCAGCCGCCGTGCTGAATTTAAACTAATTTTGACACCATGACAACAGGAGGCGATAGAGGAGGTGGGGAGAGAGGAGGAATGGAGCCAGTGCGGTGGTGTTGGGAGGCTGCAGAGGAGGTGAAAGTGACAGAGAAGCAGGAATGCAAAAAGGAATGGAGATGAGCAGGAGAAACCTGACGCCAAAGAGATGGAGAGAGGAACCGGTGATGAAACAGACAATTAATGTGAGATGAAGGAGAAAAACAAGAAGAACAAGCCTACCTCAACACCACTAATGAGTTTTCAGGTAAATGTGGTGCAGCAGCTGCATAGGCAGGCAAAGTGAACAGCTCTTCTGTGGTTCCATCCCTGAGAGTCTGTCCAGAGCCGCTGGTGCCAACATGCAGACTCAACGCTGGAGACAGTGAGCGAGGCAGAGAGAGCGCTCTGCCTCGTACTGCTCTGATTAAAACACAAGTGTGTGCGTTTATATTGCAAGTGCACGAGAGAGAGAGAGAGAGCGCGAGGCAGACACTCTCCACCAAAATGTGTGAACAGGGTCTATTTCAGCAGGTGGGAGTCGAAATGCAAATCTATCCTGAAAACCTGACAGGTCGGACAACACGAGATACACAAACTTAAAAAATAGGCGTCACACTATGTCACTGTGCGTTCATTTTAAAGACCACACACACCCTCACTTACGAAAATGTCCCAGGCACAGACTGGCTCCTGCATTGTCCCTCATCAGCAGCAGGTAGAACTAGGCTGCAGGCAGCTCATCGAGCATCATCGAGCATCATCCAGGGAGCTTTTAGCACATTCACAATATATTCATCCAGAGCCACTGTGTATTTGGAGAATCACAAAAGAAACCCACTGCCCAGCAACCCCTGATGGGTCCTTTAACAAGAAGACACAGTGAGGCAGCTCGCCACTGCATGTGCGCCACAAAGCCACACTCCAAATCCCTTTGTGTTACTTATTCTTTTTCTCTCAGACACTGCCTCATCATAATGAGATCCTTTCCCACACTTCATTTGTAACTGGCCAGACATGTTTGACAGCGGAGCGTCTCTCTCTTCTCTCGTTCCACCACCACCACCGAACTTGTAAAACCAAGCTGCTGACAAAAGTAGGAGGCTGACAATGTGGCAGGCTTCGCAAGTACTAATATAAACCACAGAGTGGGGACTGGGACCCTTTTATCATTTCATGACGTCCTTTTGATATTGAAATCTGAAATTATCTTGAGCTGCTCAGACAAAAATCCTATTAAAGATGAATAACTAATCATATATTGTTGAATATATAATCACATATAATTAAAATAGCTAATCTGATCTCTGATATTTTTTTTCCTGTTTGGTTCAAATAAGGTCCTAGCAAAACAGAAATACACAACACATATTGTTCTGTCTTTTCTTCTGACCCCACTCACTGTGTCATTAACCCACACAGCTCAGGTTAAACAGAATATCATCTTATTCCAAAACAAAGGTCTGACTCGATTGATCGACTAGATCATATGTGGTGTCAAATGATAATATCATCCATTATCTCAAATGATAATAGATAATATGAGGTCTCAAATGAGACTGACATAACTATTCAGCTGTGGACTGTGTTCAGTTGTTATCTGGTTATTAGCTCTTGGCCTGCTTCAAACAAACTGGGTTTTCAGACATCATGCACAAACGAGACAGGAAGAACAGGAAAAGTAGGTTAATAATCTGTTGATTGGTGATGGGCTCTCTGCAGATTTCTACACATCTAACCGACAAAATGTGGGAGAATTAGTCTCAGCTCAAGGGGGACAGACTGGGGACACAGATTTCCACCCCAAACTGAAGTCAATTATTTCAGGTTAATCTACATTCAAAGTTGTCAACTGTGGATGATGAGATGCATTGAGAATTCTGAGCTCCATCTGTTTCAGTGGGAAATTAATTATTACTTGTCACACGCAGGCAACTGATGCTGAAAATAACTGTCAGTCTAACAAAAGTGAAGTGAACTGCAGAGACTGAAGAGTATATCTTTGGAAAATGTTAATCCACTGACTCCAGTTATCTTAATACAGATTTGGATCAGGACAACCTTGATGGCCTCTTACAATCAAGAAAATGAAAACAAAGGAACCTGAAACATGTCCCCACAAAAATTGAACTGGGTTTTTCATTCCACATTCTTCCCCCCGATTGCTTTTGCATAATATTGCTTAAAAACCAACAAACAAAACAACAGAATTAAAAACGTGGCAGAAGAAGTAAAAACAAAGCAAACTTGCAGCCAAACGCTGTGGAACCATGTGAAGTTTTCCTTATATCTCTGGGGGATCGTGGTGCACATTCAGCAGCTTAGTTGCATTCTCCCCCTCATTTTTCTTCATTTTTACCTTCCTGTTTTTTTTTATATGAAAAAGTATATTCTGAACTGCATAAGGACCTTATTCACTTAAATTCTGGCAAACTCTTCACACTATAAAATAAAATTCAGGCGATGGTGATGAGTCAGCCTCATGTCCCCTAAACACAACGATACCCCTGCATATACAAAGACACATTGAAAAGCCTTCTTTTGTATGTGTCGTCCTTACCGAGGTTGCTGTATGTGGCGCTGCATTGACTGGAGGCAGGAGAGTGCGAGTGATGGGAGTGATTCCCATCCTCCTCTGGCTCCCCTAGGCTGGCGCTGCCCTCGCTGGTTGAAGCTGGTGTGGCGACCAGGTTGGCATGGCTCTCCTCGCCCTCCCCGAGCACCAGACCCAGATTCACTCTGGCACTTTGACAGGGGCCACCCAGCAGCTCCCGATCCTTCGTGCTGCTGGCACCGACCGGCACCTGGCTGCACATGACAGCAAGAGAGAGAGAGGCACGGATCAGCTCGTTAGGAAAATGTAGAGTGCGGGCTCCATTAACAGTCTGATGATGAACATAGTTTGTTTCTGATGTTTTAGCCCCTGCTTTGATTAAGGATTAATATTCTCACTCTATCATTCTTTATTCTGCACGATACTATCTGCAAAACAAGTCAGAAAATAAGCAGGATGATATTAGAGCTCCACTTCAAAGACAGTAGTGTTTACAGATGACAAACAAGCTGCTTTTGATAACAGCCTCTATCTGCCATTGTTCATTTGGTCTATGGCTGATAACTGAGTCTACGGTCACAGGATATGAACTAAACAAATACAATGATTTTATCTTGTAGCTTTTTTAGTTTTTCAAATCAATGTCGGTATCACTTCATCAGTACTCTACTTCTTTTTCATTACATGATGAACTGGGAACAGTTGCAGTTTGCAGAAAGTTTTTGGTTTCATGTTTTTCTTCTTTCCCCATATGAGTGCAGTTCTAGTTTCATCAAATTGGTAAACAGCACTCTTCAACCCTAAAAAACAGCATCACAAGTGTCACTTCATGTAATTATAAAGAGTATAGTGTTTTGAAAATAAAGTACCGCCTCAATCATGGGCAGCACCTCACGTCTCTGTCGAAATGCTGCTTTTCACAATTACAGCAGATTACATGTGTATTGTCCCCATTACACAACACAGCCATGTCTTTGTCATGAACTGACAGCAGCTCATCTGAGTTATGGACACAAGGAATCTAGGTCAGATCTTACAGTTACTCTGGGTGTGATATCAATGACGGAGCTGAGAGCACACAGAGCCACTTGGACCACAGTGTGAATACCCTGAGGCACTGTGAGCAGACTGGTCCCACGCAGAGATTGTTACTGCCAGTCTCTCATGTTGTACAGGCAATTTGCAACGTGTTGAGTGAGTAAATGACAGCCCCACGTTTCCCATGAGGCCAATGTGAATTATGCCGCACTGTAAAATAATACCGTTCCTGAAATGTTTGACATAGTAAGGAAGTACTCTTCATTTAAAGCAGAAAGCACGTCAGGTTGCATTTAAGTATCGAAAACAGTCCAAGCACGAGAGATAACTAACCAACTCCGAGCCAATCGTTGTTTGTTAGATACAATGCAGTTTGTGACCACTACTAGCACCCTGGAGCAATTTCTTGTGCATGGATTTGTTCTTTGTCCAAATCACATGGATGCATATTAACATATACATAGGCGACGCACTTAAATGTTCTTCCCTTACTGCTTTCACACAATTAATTTAAAATACAACAATACAAGCTTAAAAACTAAGCTAGGGCTTTCTTGGAACTTTTTTTTTATGTAATGACGTAATCATGTCCATTAAATATGGACCAAACACAAAACTAGTGAGAGTTGTATTTTCTTATATTTCTGTCATACACATACTTAAATTAGAATCTGTACTTCCCATAATTCTCCAAGATTCTTTTCCTGTTTCTCTACTGAAGATGTTCACAGAAAAAAAGCGAACGAGTCTATTGGCCTGAGTAAAATGATGCAATAGATATTAAAATATTAACAAGATGAAAGTTCTGAACATGCAATAGCACTGACATCTGGTCAGAGCAGGAGATAGATGATAAACACAGGCTGCGGCTTAAATTGATATAGAACCAATTGCCTTACAAAGTACTTTGCTTTCATTGAAGTTAAAAGCATCCAGTACCTGGTCAAGAAAGAGTTGGTGTCTGTCCACAGTCACCTTTAACGGTTTCTCTCTGGGCTGATGTAAACAGCTCATCAGGAACCATCTGGGATCTGTCTGTCCACTTTCATCACAGTAAAAACAAAACTGTGTGGGACCTGGTTACTGACCTCTGATCTGACAGCGGTGCCACTACGGCCTTCTCATGTGACCTGTGTGAAACATTACACCCTCAGGCCACACAGGTTGAGATCACCCAGGCTGGCTAACATTTTAAACCACTGTAGACATCACCCCCATTGCAGCACATAAAATACCTGCCACATCTACCACCAAAGCAGGAGACAGGCCCTGCCATCTGTTCCAAGTCTGAGATATTATTTTTAATGGCATGCTTACAATGTTTTATAACTAAGATATAAGTTATAAATGGGGATTATAACTATAACCCCTTTTAGTCTGAAACATCAACACCAAATCAGTAAAGACTTTAGATAAAAAATAGTCTGAAGTGTTGGTTTCATAGCCACAAGCATTGTCTTGGGTGGGGCTGACTGGAAGTAATGTTTGTTTTATCCTGAATCAGATGTGTCATTTCCTTTGACTGTTATGTTGATACCATATGCTCCTAATATGACTAATGCTTTATGTGATCATACACAAAATCCCCTGTCTAGCTCAGATGTCTTTGTCCAGTCCCAACTCTTATGTTTTTACTTCCTTTTGTCTAACTCACTTTTTAAGACAGAAACTGTTGCTCACATTGTTTAGAGCTGTATTGGTTTTCCTGGACTTGCAGGCATTTCAGAGACAAGCATGTTCTTGACAAGTGTTGAATTTTGGCTATGACGTGACAGAAAAGTGAGCACTTGAAGAAAAACACCCAGCTGCTTGTGTATCTGTCTCTACCTTGGGGGCTCTTGTGTCTGAGGAAGGCATCAGATCTGACAAGTTTATGATCTGTCTTTGTAGGTCATAAGCCCTCCTTGTAAGGGCCGATCAACAATCTCCAAGTTGTGAGTTTATGACTTCAGCACTTTGTCAGTAGCTGACAGTCAGTTTATTAAAAGGCCCAGCTCAGTGTAGTGAATTAAGTGTGGAAAAAGGAATCAAAGACTGAGTGTACTTCCAAACAGAACACAGAATCACTGCACTGTGATACTGTGGAATGAAGGATTTGCTACAAAAACTGGGAGTGGTTAGAATTACACATGAATCAGTTCCCAAAGCTGGCAACTTGTTATTTTTTAAAAGATCAAAGTCTTGTAGAAAATTTTAAAAAGTGGCTTCTTCCCTGACTAGTTTGGGTTGAAGTAGTGTGACTTTTGTGGAAATTTGTTCAGTAGCTTTACAAATCCAAAAAAAAAAAAAATGCAAAGGGATAAAAACAAAGTCAACGGTGGAAGAAAAACGAATGGGTAACAATCAGCTTTGATGTGGCAAAACGAGCACCAATTCCCAGCATAAGGGAAGAAACATCCAGGGTGGATTCACATCTTGAGAGGCCCTGGTCACAAAAATACCTTTTTGCCTGCAGCACGTTTGAGTGTCAGGACCTGACTTGTTGAGACAGCATGAAGCTCAGTGAATTTCACTTTCTCAGACATTCTCTTCAAAAAAAGAACCATCACAACAAGCCATAACACAGATTATACAATCTCAGAAACCTGTCCCCATTAAGTCAACATCACTTCACACTGCCTTTAAGCGTGGTCACAGGTCATGCACTGTATATAAGTGAGTGAAAGAAAGGGCCTTACCCACTATACTGACTAACGCAGCTTCCCATCTGGGAACCCTGGATACAAGACACGGGAGAATTCACATTCTAGGTGTGAAGCTTGTGAAGAATCAAACGGTTATTTCCTGCATGTGTTCGTTGGTTGTCTTCCTCTATTCTCTCTCTTTGACTGCTCTTACCTGTCTGAGGTAATGTTCACCAGAGCAGAGAACCACGCCTACAGTTGGCCAATAAAACTGCTTCCAGGCAAAGAAACAAACACTGTGGGGTTAACTCTTCATCTGCCACTCAACAGAGAAGCTCTGTAGAATGACCTGAGTGACCAGTTCGTGCAACAACTGAACTAGGGAACCGTTGTATGTTTAATCAAGGAGGGTTCAGGCTTTCAATTTATATTTTACTAACTACACATACAACAGGACCAAAGCAATTTTGGAAACTATTATAATAAATTATAAATGTCATTCAAATTGTCAAACAATGAGACAATATTTCAAAGAGGGTTGAACTGAGGTTGGATTCCATAAGCACATTCTTTCTAAACATTATCTCACATCTTCCTCCACAACACCCACAGAAAAAGTGGCACAATGCAGAGGTTTGGTGGTTTTCTGTTTTGGGGTCAATACAAATCTCTCTAGACAAAACCTGAAGTAAACACAAAATAAACATTGAAGTAACAACGTGAGGCACAGTGGTGGCAACGGTCCAATGGAATAAATGAGTTACTAATTAACAGGTTCACAGTGAATGCTGTAAGCAGCAGGGTCACAAAGGAATGTTCATAAAGGACAAGTGCAAACAAAAAAGTTGAGATGTTTTAAATAGTTATGTGTGATTCCACAGAGGCTGTTTGTGCCATAATACAAAATTGATTTTAGGAGCTTCTCACCCTCGCTCTCCTTGTTGCTATAAACTTATGGGTATGATTAAATGTATACACTACAGCTTTATTTATATCATATTAATAGTACAACTAGCACATATTTGACACATATAGCACTTGTTATTAGGCAAGAGAAGAGTCAGGAACTTCTGGAAGAAAAAGATGACTAGAGCTGAAACTTGAGGAGGAGAGAAACGAAGGGGAGCTAGAAATGAGACAGAATGGGGCCGAGCTCTTGACAGGATGGAGGAGTGAAATATTTAGGAGTTCACAGTGCTTCAGGCTCAAAGGCAAAAATATATGGATGGAAGACATGGAACATGAACAAAAATTACATGAAATAGAGTAGGCAACAGTGGCAAGCCAAGCACCAGACGGCAGGGTTAATATGAGGGTGGCAGAGTCACAAAGACAGGAGAAGAAAGGGCAGAGGACAGTGTTACGAGTCAAAATGTAAGCGATCAGGTGAGTAGATGCCCAAGAAGAAGCCTTTTCATCATCTACCTCCATTATTATTTGACTTCCTCTTCTTTTTGCCAGGTTGTTAGAGTAACAACCTCATATTTTAATTTGATTGAAAGGGGAATCATGTCTTTGTTGTACATCTTTGATGGTAAATTAGGAATCATTATTGAGGTGCTCGTTACAACGACAACTTTATGAACAAGTAGGCTGATTAGTATGCGTGCATGCACATAAAGCTAAAGGGAATATGTCATTTAATGCAATGATGAAAAGAAGAGTTTATAGTCCAGCTGCTGAAGACTTGAAACACACCACTGCTGCTTTCAGACATTACCAGTGGGTTCAGTCCAGATAAATGGCTGCAGAGACTATAGAGTCCAAACAAGTGGGCGAGCAGACATGCCTAAGATCTGTAATAAGAATCTGTAATAAGTTGTCTGTAAGATAAGAGGAGAACCATCCTTGCACTTAGAAGGCGTTGCTGGAAAAGGTTAAACTTCTTAATAAAAGCTGGAGCATGTGTCTGCTCAGAAGGGAATCCATGTTGGTAATGGTAAGACAAGTACTGCATGCAAGATTATTCATTAGACCAGCAGGGAGTGATGTCGGCAGAACAGAACTAAATATATGACTTGAAGACAAAGTCATGAAAAACATTTCTGTAAAATATTCACTTTACTGTGAAGACCAGTATGAACAGAATCCTCTATATGAAGCACTGCTATAACGTCTTTAAAAAGTCAGGGATATTTAATTATACTGGTATCAGGAGAATACAGAGAAACTTAAAAATACCTGATGTCTTTGCTGATGAGGTCGGCTCCAGTGTTTTGGGAAGGTGACAGCTGCCCTGGGCTCAAAGGTCGGGGTTCCTTGGTCTCATCAGATGCAGATGGAGTTTGTCTGCACTCCTCCACTCGTAGTTCTCCCTCTCCATCACCAGGAGTGCTGCTACTGTCTGGTTTATAGGTGAAGATGATGGTTGGCTTCTGGGTGGGATCCTCTGCTTTGGCCTCAGTGAACCAGTGATGATTTTGGATCGGTGGTGGTGGAAGAATATGAATGACTGTCCCATCAAGCCCAACCAGCTTACCCTTCTCCTTCTCTTTCTCCACTTTCTCTCTCTGCTCATCCTCATCTCTTCGCCGACGAAAAAAGCTCTTGAAGGAAATCCACCGTTTGGGCTTGGAGCTTTCTGTAGCAATACGTCTGCCGTCTCCAACAGGACTTCCTTCACCTTCACTGGGTCTTACAGGAGAACTAGAGGCGGAGCTCTTGGTCCAGTTGCTAAAATGTCTTTGAAGGATGTTAGAGGCATGGTATGGGGAAGATGTAGACCTAGGAGGGGGGGAGGGGGCACTGGGCTCTGAGCGGGGGCTAGAGAGTGGAACAGCAGCAGAGGCGCTCTGGGATTTCGACAAAAAAGGTGAGTCCTTCTTGGGCTTAGAAAGACAACCATCAGTTGTGGAAAAAAGAGACTTGGGTCGGGTAAGAGTCTCTTTCATGGCATCAGGTGGGAGGGCATACAGTTCCTCAGAACTGAAGTTTTTGGCTTGTGCTGAGGGGGACTCGGGAGGAGATTGGGGAGGCTGGATAGAGGCTACAATCTGTGAAAGTACAGCACTGGCCTCCTCCCTGTGACTTGCCACTGCCCCAGAAGACACGACTAATTCTGCATCATCGTCATTGCTGCAAGTGGCATCTCCACTCGTCTTACTAGTGTGTGTAACAGTATTGGCAGTCGGGCTGGCTTTAGGTAAGTTTGCAGTAACAACAAGAATTGAAGGGGCATTTGTTGATGTAGTGGGAGAGAGGGCCCCAACTTTGGAGTTCAACACAGGGCTTGTCACAGTGCTAGAGTCTGTTGTGGTTCTAGGTTGTATATGTGGTGCTTTGGATGCTGTTTCTGCAGGTGCCTTTGTCTCTTCAGAAGAGGCTCTCTCTGATGTGCCTCTCCCAGAGATAGTTTTTTCTGTTGAAGACGATTGGACGCTCTCAGAGGAGCCAATCTCTTCATATGTGTGGCTGGCTACCCTATTACCAACCCCCTTTGGCGGTGGGATTTCCCCACTGAGTCCTAAGAAGCTCTTGTACACAGCTAAATTGTCATATGCACTTGGATTAATAACAATAGGAACTTTGACTGCATTCTTGGAGCTGCGGGCATAGGCTGGCTCATCCCGAATAATAATCGGAAAGGGAGGCATGCCTGCATTATTGAAACTGTTGAACTTGATCTCTGATAGGTTAGGTGATTTCACAGGTACAGTTCGGGAGGAAGAAAGCCCAGCAATAGGAGATGTAGGCGCTGACTTGTGGCTGCAGTGATGGGAAGGGATAGAGGGGCCTGGCCCAACACCTAAGTCTACTTTAGGTATCTTTTGGCGAGGGCTTGTGCTTGATGTCCACACTTCTTGATAGCGTATGCTCCCGGATTTCTTTCGGGAGGTACTTGATGGAGCTATGGATGAGGGTGATGTTGGCATCACAGGAGAAGCTGAAGAAACAGGGGATTTTGGAGACAGGGGCTGACCTAATGGAGTGCTGCAGAATGATGTAGGGCTGGAGGGCATTGACAGGTTTTTAGATTTTGAAGACGAGTCTTTAATTTGTTCATCTTTGTTGGCCATGGATGCTGACACATCCACTACAGTGTAGGGCTTACAGATCAGCGATTTTTCCAAGTTCACTACACGGTATGGTTTTGCCTGCTCCTCTGTGGGACTAAAACTAATAGTTACTGGTTGACCTGGAAGTGCCTGGGGCATTGGCATTCTTTCTCTGCCATCCTGGTCTTCTAATCTTATCGCCAGGACAGCCTTGTGTGTTTCAGTCACCTTGAGTGGGCTCAGTGCTCTGTGGACAGGCTCCTTTTTTGCAGGAGAAGTGCTGGGGACCTGTGCCTTAGGGGAGGTGGGAGAATGCAGGCCGTTTCTAAGAGCACAGGGGGCACTACTCCCACTGCTGGAAGTTGTTTGAGAATCCTCTGGTAGTGACGATGAGGATTCTGGAGAAGTGGTAGACTCTGAGTTTGAAAGGAAACCGCTGCCTTGCGTGTTATCTGATCCATAGGGAAAGAGACCTCCACTGGAGTTCATGGAAGGATATCCATTTAAAATCTCATCATAACTATCATCATAGTCCACTGCACAAATCCGCTGTAGAGAGCGATTCCGAAGAGGCACAGTATTCCATTTTTTCCCAACAGCAAAGGGAACTGGAGACAATGTGGCCGCTCGGAAATTTGCAAAACGTGGTTGGCCTCTCATGCGGATCTCCATAGCTAGTAACTCTTCATCACTTTCATCCCAGCTCTCATGCTCATCATCATCATCATCATCCCTTTCAGTCTCTTCACTCTCATCCTCATCATCTTCATCATCTTCACTGGAAAACTCTGGGTAGCAAAATCGACCACCCTCTGTGCTGATGATCTTGGTGCTGTCACTAAGGGATACACGTTTTTGAGCATTTCCACAGCCACCGCTAGTGCTGCTTCCCATGGCCAAACAGCTTGAGGCTAGAAGACCTCTTTCCAGAGACCGCTGGTATGAACTACTGATTCGTCCCCAAAACATGTCCTTTGAGCCTGAAAGGGGTGGAGGACTACGGCCAGGACATAACCCAGCAATCTCCTTTAGGACATCTGTTAGTCCACTGCTGTTATTATTTCCGCTGGGAGTCCTTGGGCTAAGTTGTCCATAGCCCTCAATCTCCTCATTGCCATCTTCTCCTTCGTTGTTGTTTCTGGGCCCACTAGGTGTTTTAAGGTTCAATCCATTGCGACTCCAGACTCTAAAGGCAGATCCTTTGCCCTGTTCTGTTACATTTGGTGGTTGTTGAAGGTTGCCATCTAGATCCAGCCCTGCAGAGGAGCAGGGCAGCATCATAGTAGGCTTAACAGCAATGGTCGGCTTCTTAGCTACTGGTGGGCGAATGTTTCCTGAGCGAGCCGTCCCCCCACTGCCAACCCTTTGAGAGTTGGTAAGGTTAGGGTTGGCTCTGGCCCCAGCAGTCAGTGGATTCTGTTGCTGAATTGTTGAAGGCCTCTGCTCAGAGGGAGGCTTTCCTCCTCCACTCTGAACCAAACAGTGCAGACTTTTAGGTTTAAAGCAGTTCTTGCACTCTCCTGGTTTCCACACATGCTCTGTGAATGTGCTGCAGGCAGACATGGTTACTGGTCCAGTTGGTTAGCCTACTGGGTCAATGGACAGGAAACCCCGCCATGAATTTAAAGGCTACAGGAACTGACTGTGCCACCACGATGATGAATGATGAATTCTTTAGCCTTGAATGTAGGAGACGCTGTATCTGAAAAAACAAACAAGAGAAAAAGGTATAAATTGCAAGTATATTTTTTAAAATTTTACAAATGCAGTGCTCTTTTATCTGGAGTAGTTTTTTTTATGTTAATGTCAGTTGACTGAAAAATATATGTGAACTGAGCTGTTTCTTGTAACGTATTACCTGGAGGAAAGCTCCCCACCCTGTGGCAACCCTATTACCATGGGAGCACACTTTTTCATTCAAATTTGTCTTAGACAATAAAATAAAAATTTAGACAGATTCCTCCATTTATTCTGTTCTAGACTGTTAATTTAAAACATTCACTTATTATTAGAAGTATAAGTGTTATTATCTAAAAAATACTTAACTATACAATGACGTACAGTACAATGATGTGAAATTTAAAAGTTATGGCCACATAGGACCAAAATACAGATGAAAACAAAAACAATTACAATTACACTATTATACCCAAATTTAAATGAAGTAATTCCAGAATGAAGGAAGCTGAAAAATAACATGTGAGACAGAAAATGTGTGTACAAGGCACAGGGGAGTGCTACTTTGTCACCATTAGGTGGCAAACTTTCCCTACTTAGCAGCCAGTCTACCCTGTGAACCAAGGAGCTGTCTCCTCCCAGCCCCCAGCTGGACCTGTAAAGATCTAAAAGCAGAGAGGCAGAAGTGAAGAGGATTAAGAGGGCTTATTTCTGAATTGCTTTCCTGTGTTGTAGTTGGCTGTTTCAGCCAGGCTTTGGCGAGATAAAAGCTGCTGATATTGTCAATGAATCAAAACCTTAAAGTCCTAAATCCTATGAACTAGAGCAGTTAGATGGAAAACGGAAACCAAAAGCACTTCAGCTGAGTTCACATGTGCTGTGGACTGAGAAATGGCGTGGAGGAAGAGTCTTTCCTGTCCATAGATTCATGGGCAGGAACATGGTGAAAGATATTTCATACAGTTTTGGCTCTATATTCTAGTAAACTAGACTTGGGATGAAACAACTGGGGAATGTGTTATAGGGGCTTAAATTCACAAGGATGACAGTGAAAATACACTTTTCTGACTGTGATGGCACAAAATCTGGGATTAACTATTGAATACAATGGCTTGGTTCATTCATTACAACTAGGTGCAAAAAAATTGCCACAATTTCTGAACTCTTTATGGGTAAATGTGAAATATAAACAGGAAATAAACACTCTCTTTCTGCCCCACCACATTCTGGTAATATGTCTGGAAACAATATTAGTCATAGGGGGAAAAAATGAAATATAATAATAATAATAATTTATGGATAGTTTCTTATCGTGTTTAACAATTAAATCACCCAACACACAAAAGCTATAAGTTATTTTTGAGTTCACTCCATTCAGTCATTGCACAAAAACAAAGAATGACATTTTAAAATCTGGGCACAAACATTGCCCCAGGTTATCGGGGCCACTGCATACATATCGGACACATCCTGTTTTCTCGGCCTGCCAGGTCACGGTCTAGCACCAGGAAGCCACATCCTTTTGTTTTAGTAAATGACACAGTACAAATATTCCTTATTATAACTCATTAATATACCTCACATCAGTGTAAGTTCATGATTTGGTAGGACTCTCTACTAAGAGCCCGGTTTCAATCCCAAGACAAATTTGGATGGCCATCAGGTAAACAGTGACAAATACTGCAGCTACCAGTGAGACAAGGGATTTTAAAATAAGAAAAACTGGAAAGTTCAAAATAAAATGGGATCAACCCTGGCACCTACATTAGAAAGAGACTTGGGCCATTCACCCACCAGAACCTGTTCTATATACACACATTATTTACTCTGCTCAGCTGACTCCCTGTAAGGCAAGCCTATCAGTTTCTTGAGGATTTCATTGCTGACAGACATTCCCACACTGTCCTAAGGAAGTTGAATCTCTCTATTCTTAACATTCGACGATGACAAATCAAAATAAAGAAATAATGATGTCAATGTCAATGTGTGAGCTAAATTGAGTCTCATCCATCTCAAAATGATGAACTCTACAGTAGGTACAATATTGACAGGGGCGGGTGAATCCGTTTTCTCATCTCATCTAGGTCAAGGGTGTCAGATCCTGTACGGAAGGGTGTTACCATGGCAACCCCCTGCCCAGGGCCTCACACAATAAAGCAGGAACTCCTGAATCAAACTTTGCTGACAAAGTCGTGATGGGTGTGGGGATGATTTATCCTGTTAGAGTGCATCCTCCCAGGAAACATAGACCATAATTCAAACAATATTGTTCAAAATGTGACAGCACTTTGTCACATAAACATCATCCACCACCAACTAGCAACCCAGAAAAAAAGTCTCATATTTGTCTGTGGAATGCCTGTAACATCTGAGAGTGTGGAACAAAGCAATATATTGATCCATCACAACAGCATCCAGATCTTTTTATCAACTCCATACACGTCTTCCTCGAAACAGATTTACGACTGTTACAGAAAGTATCGAAGGCATAAAGCAAATCAATGACAATAACTTGGCTATTTCACTAACTTTTTGCACATTGAGAAGATGCTTTTCATGGGATCCACACAAAAAACATTATATCTGAAGCTACGTTACTTGCTCTCTGGAAGTCAAATGCATGGCAACGTAAAGAGAGTTCCTTTGAGATCAAGATAAAGCCTCCCTCATTGTGGTCTACTTCCTTCACAGCAACTTGGCAGAATTATAAAAAGCAGCTCCCCGGGTGCAGTCTAATAAGATAATGCTGTCTTTCAGGCTTTTGTATTTCAAATCACGCTTCTCTGAATCAAGAAATATCCACTATCCAATACACGTGACATACTGTATGCTCAACACCAGAAAAAAAAAAAAAAAAAAAACACCTCTGCTGAATGTGATGAACGAGGCATCAGCTTATTTTACTTTTGCCAATGTGAAAAAAAAAAAAAAAACACCTCTGCTGAATGTGATGAACGAGGCATCAGCTTATTTTACTTTTGCCAATGTGGCAATTATAATTGTGTTGCTTTGCTTTCAGTTTTTCTTCAGAGGAGCCACAGAAAACGTAGTAACACTTAAGTTTCTCATTAGGCAAAAGGCAGAAAGTGGTGTCAGGCTGTCACTGACAAATCCATGCCACATCTAATCTGGGATGACAGA
This sequence comes from Pseudorhombus dupliciocellatus, assembly GCA_016785235.1. NCBI lineage: Eukaryota > Metazoa > Chordata > Actinopteri > Pleuronectiformes > Paralichthyidae > Pseudorhombus > Pseudorhombus dupliciocellatus. The sequence continues at coordinate 1,089,973 of JAFBJW010000118.1, forward strand.
TATGCCTTGGGGACGGTACCAATCCCATCTTCCCAGCAGCCCCTTCCTAAACCATGCAGTCCAATATTTTTAGTTCACAAAGCTGAGAGTGCCGGGAATATCATTAAAATATGATAACCGCAGACACTGTACAGAAAGACGGAAGGAAATCTCTTTGAAATAAGCACACCCTCTCACTTATGTAATTATCTCTGTCCCTTGTGTTTTTACAAAAGACTGATTCTGTGTTTGCAATATAAGTGGTCCTGCTCATGGACATCACTCAAATAAAGGACTGCTATTTTTGTGTTACTTTCATTACGCAACAGATATTGCACAACACACCCAAAATGTAATGAATTACAGCAGAGCAAATTGTTTTCCACACAAGGCCCACGAGAATACAAAACATTTTCAATATTACTGGGGCGGGCACGTTGCATAAACATGAAGGACAAAGTTCTCTCAACATAGGCACGCACATCACAACAATTGCTCTGTAATATTGACTGAGCATTCTTGATGATGTGACCCTAAAAAAAAAAGAGTTAATTATAAAGACATTAAACAGCACTAATGGGAACCAGCTACCGGCCATACGTACGAAACTACAAAGTATCTTTTATAGCAAACATTACATTTATGTGAGCCTATATTATTGTTTTTCAAATTTTAGAAAAAAAACATTAAAAATACCAACGCCATAATTTGTTTTCATTGGATAATCATTGTCATTGCCATCTGCTCAGTAATTCTCCTCAGTCTTGTTTTGTTTTTCACTGACTCACCCCTCCTGAATATTTAGTGGGGCTCAGGCATTAGTGCTGACAATTTAAATGGATCCTTTATTTATAAAGATTGATGACTGTTTGAGGTAAAGGTAACTGCTCTTCATTACAGATCTAATTATACTACGTGAAATCAGATTTTTTTTCTCAAAAGAGTGGCAAGAAACAATCAACAAAAGGAGAAGGATATTGACGGTTCTGTTTTAGCCATACTTAATGTGTTTAAATTACATGAATAAAGTGAAAATAACAAATAATGCAGTCATGAAGTTAATAGTTGTTAAACTCTAGGACATTTAAACTCATTGGTGTTAAACACAGCTAAATATTTCATGAGGAAGTTTCAAACAGCATCTTAAGATGGACTGTGGAGCTCAGTCCAAAGCTCAGAATTCACACTCATAAAGAAAGTTAATTCAGTAGTTAAAAATGTTCTGTTTGTGCAATAGTTTCAACATCAAGCACACAAACATGGGAGAACAGTGACAAAGTAGGAATGTGTTGGAGAAACACTGTAAAAAGAAGGAAAACATTAATATGGACTGATAGTCATGCAAAATTAATCAAATTACAAGCCTTTAAACACTGAGTTGCAGCCTTCTAAAGCCTTATTGGATAATTATTCAGCTTCTATGTGCATTTCTGATGTTTCAGAAAGATTTTATAGCCTATCACTGAAGATCATTACACACAAGGACTGAAGCTCTAAGAGGTGAAAGGTGGAATTAAAAGTACCTCATTGAGAGGCTGAATCCATCATCGCTGTTCTTAACCTCAGCATCTCAGTGTGTCCGCTTCTATTCTCGCTTGATGGTTTCTCCACATTTACCAAACTAACGCTCTTCCTTCTCGTCTTTGTTTCTTCCTACTGCATTCTTGCACTCTCAAAGTTTTTCTTTGTTGTTTCTCTTTTTGCCTCTGGCTCAAAAAATCTCTTCTCTCTCTCTCAATTCACACCCACTCACTTGTTTTTCTTCAGGCTGTTTTTCTTCAGGCTTGTTCTTACTTCTGCTGTTTCCTCTTAGATATGTAAATCTGCCTCTATCATGTCCATACTTCCGGAAGACACTGAACTCAAAATTGCTCCCATTTTGGCACACGCAGGTAAACACACACACACACACGCACACACACACCACTGAGACCTCTCAACTCAGATTTGCATATGTTGATCACTAAATGTGTTTTCATTATGACAGTAAGTCTTTCAGTTTATGGTTCTGTACTTATATAGAGATTTTCTTGTCTTGATGACAACACAAAGCACTTTATTTGTTACTTAATATGTAAATTCACATGACATGACAAAAAGAAAAACATGAAAAACATTTTACGGAGTAATCTGAAAATTTGTGGAATTTGTTTTGGACTAATGATTTGAACAAGTAGTTGCCAATATTTCAGTAATGATGATTTCAGTTATCAAGTATTTAAACATAGGTGTTTTATCACTTTGTTTGAGGTGTGACCATCTTCTCCCATGACAGCAGCAAACACTGTCTGGTCCTGTGGGAGTTTAACTGCACAACTTCTGCTTGGTACCACCAGGCACTGCTATGTGAGACCCATAGCTATAGAGCTATAATAATTACTTCTAAACAATTGATAAAATGTTACCTTGGATCTATACACTTTGTGTCAGTATAAGATTTAAATTACCCCCATGACAGATCAGAATGATAATTGAGTTGAATACCTACTCAGTAACAATTATTACGGTTCTAAACAAAGATACAATTATGCACCTTTGCGCTGATTGCTGATGTTATTCATATCCCGATGCTACACAATGGGAAGTCTTTGAACTTCAATAGCCTATTTTTTCAACTCCCATACGTACGCCACATCCTTTCATCCTTCTCATTCATCCTATGCACCGGAGGCCGCTCTCATCACTTCCCCCATAAGTTATAGCTCAGTGAACTGACATGTCAGAGAAATACTCATTATGAATGAGCTAAAGCACCCGGGACATGTCAGAGACAGACTGCCAAGATGTCACTGTGCACTGAGCAACCATATGAGCCAGAGAAGAGCCACCACTGCATCTCATCTCAACCCACACTGGTTAAATAGATCCTGACTGTCACAGTCACTGGCTGTTTGGCTCATTAGACAGGAAGAGAGACAATTGATTATGATGTCTCTAGGTGTGAGGTTACATATTTACGCAACTTCTTTTCAAATTTAAAAAACTGCTTGACCTTGAACAGGCAAAATATTGCATTGACACTGAGACTCAGTGGCAGTTGTAATTAGTCCCCATGTCATAGCAGAATACAGCTAACTTTCCACACTACAGCCAAGTATCTTTTGAATTTATATGAGAAGCTTTGGGCATTAAATATGATGTTGCCTCGTTATTCCAGGCTGTGGCGTGTACCGGGCAACATCACAGACCGCCCAGTGATAGCAACAGAGGTAAAGAGTGGGGTGAAAGAATTCTGTCAGACAAAGAGAAGTGGCACAACGCCATAGATTCTGACGAGCTGACCAGAACACCACAACTGTCCCCTAAAATTCAACTGAGCTGAAATCTAAATCTGATCTGCAGCCTGACCCACATCAGAATTGTTGGTACACCATGTCTTCATGGCATATGGACAGTATTAAGAAAGTAGCTCTGGTACTTTCTATGAACCCACAGCATTGTTTCAGTAAAATGCCACAGCGAACTTGTACTTCAACATCAGCTTTGCACAAAAGAGAAGGACAAAGTGATGGGCAACAAAAGCAGGGTAATTCTGCAATGAGCTATTGGGTATAAGACGTAAGATTCATGTGAGGTTGTTGAGAAAAAAATAATAATAGATGGAAAGACTGAGATGTGAAGAAATGGGGCATCAAAACCAAGTTCTATTAAGTTCCTACACAGTCACCTCTTCACAGGGAGGCAATGTTTTCCCCTGAGCAACGACAGCATGCAGAGGAATGAAGTTTATTTCCCACCCAGAGCACGTTCACACAGAGCGTGAGTGGGGGCTCACTGAGCCTGGTACATAAGAATGGAATGACTGAGGCTGAAAGCTGAAGCCATGAGGAGATGGGATATAGGATTTTCTGCCGCTTTATGGCAGGGCGCTTGAGTGATAAGACAGCTATGGCACTGAGACAAACAAGAGCAGAATAGATATGAAATAGGGACAGAAGTACAGTCGGAGAAGCGGGGCTGTGAGAGAAGGCTGTGCACTGTCTGTATCACAAGTCAAATTAATCAGAAAATAACTTACAGTATTATATCAAGGTGTTACCAAAGCAGCCAAGAAACTGCATTACTGCCAGGAATACAGCAAGCAACTGATGCTACTTTCAACCACACCAAACTTCGTGCTACCGTTACCTATGGTTGAGCCGTATGCTTGGTAATGTAGAGTCATTGAGCCTTGTTATTATTACAGTTATGACAATTAATCATAACTATTATTATTCCTGTATCATTTTAACATCTTAATGTAGAGAGTTTTCACTCATATGATTTATCCCTTTCACTTTTTATTTGAAAAACCTGAATGAATTGACATAAAAGTTGATATTTGTGCAATAAGTTTCAACAAGAATACAATATGAATGTATTTCATTTATAGCCTGATAGCCTGGCCTGATCTGCACCTATCATACATCAACCATCCGTCACCTGTCTCGTAATTTCACCGTGTCATCGATCGAGATCATTTCCACAGCTCTGAGCAGTTCAGTTCGGTTCAGCACTTTGGTGAAGGGCACTCTGACAGCAGCGAATAAAATGAAGGCTGCACTTATGGCTTCCTTCCCTCACCTTTTTCTCAGCGCATCCAGGGATTTAAAATGATGACCTTCAGAGGTCTCTCCCCGTGCTGACATTAAAGCAACACCAGCCCTTAGTACAGACCCTGGGTGCCGTTGACTCTACTCTTCACTTCGTCATGGGTGCTGATGGAGTATTACATGATTCTTTATGCATAAATTATTATCAGTTTTAGAGACAAGTAATTTGGAATGACATTTCCTACAGAATATGACAAAGACAGATTCAGCAGAAAGCGTCGTAGCTATGTGACCAAAGGGGGTGATTTAGTTTTCAATTTCAGAGGCAAACCCATTTCTGAGTCATGGATGACTAGCTCCACATAATTCCCAATTTCTACCAACTTTCAGCTTTTATCCATAGACAGACACTGCCAGAAAGACTGAAATGACTCCCCTGAATGTCACTTAAGTTTCAAGCAGCTTCTCTACAAATCTATGACTCTCCCTAGGTCCTTAACACAATATATGTTTTGGGTGAAATTACATTAACTTGTTCTCTTTTATTTCAAAGTGCTGGTGCAATTGACTGAAAACGTTAATCTCTGCCTGGTAACTTATTTTCCACAAAGCAACACTGAAAAGTGACACTAAATGTGGAAAATGCAGGTTTTACTGCCAGATCAAGCAGTGAATGGAGGAGAGACAAGTCTCTCCAGTGCTGAAAGTTTGCAATGAATTGAATGGTTTTAGGCAATTGCTAAAATAAACCCTTATTTTACAAATTTCAGCCTCCTGAGTGTATACAGTCATTATACAAGGAATCTCTATGTTCACCTGCACTGATTAAACTACTGGGGGGAAGACTGGGGGAAAATAAAATGGACTGAGAGTGACAATGCCTCTTAAAATAGGTGACCTCAATAGAACAGATACATATCCAACCATTAAAAGCAGACCATTTCCAAGTAAGATCTATTAGAAGAAGGGATACATGAGTCTTTAGTTCAGTGATTCAGATTCTTTAGTTATAACTGTGTCCAACAAACCTTTTTCTCACTATTCACCCTTTTCTAATGGAAATTGAGTTTTCAACAGTAAACCCTAAATTTAAGGACTGGAACAATGAATCCAAGGCTCTCCTAGTCACTGTATATGTTAAGGTTGTCGACAACAACACTATCATCTGATACCACAACCCATGGACGTCAGGCACTTGTTTAGATTTCTGTGTTTGACTGTTAAAACCGTCAGCCACAGCACGCTACAGAGCAGCGAGCAGCTGAGAGACATCTGTGCGAGGAACAAACAGGCACCATGAAACCATGATGAGCAGTTTATAAGCAGCCTGTCAGTTGTGTTGACCTGCCAGGAGAAGTGTTTGCTTGCTGGAAGCCAAAAAAATACAAAACAGGCTTACAAAAAGAAAAAAAGCTGAGCACAACACACCAACAATTGTCAGAAGGAAAAGCATGAATGTATCATGTCAGTATTTTCATATTTTTTAAACACCTTAAGTAAAGGAAAGCCAACGCTGAACTGCATCAGGAGTAGGGCTGTAGCTGCAAAGATCAGGTTCAAATGAATTCAGCATGACACACATTGCATGATACAAAGATGACAAACAGCCTTACACGTGTTTGCTACTCTGCCATGTACGGTCTGGCACAGAAAACACCACGCAAAAACTGACAGCCCTACTCGGAGGTTACTAGATTTCCAGCTCAAGCCAGTTGGCTACATGGAGAGCTACGCTAGTACTGAGTCTCTAAATTATCTTCCAAATTTTTATAGATGGACTGGTGACTAGTAAACCAGCATGATGGTTAATATTCATTTGTGAAACAGCCCCCAAAACCCCTGACCTCATTTATAGATTTTCAGAAAGGAACATCAAAAGTGACAAACCAAATTGCCTCTTGATGCAACTGGGTCGACCTAAAACTAATTAGAGCAGTGCATTGTGTGACATCTGAAGACACCAGCATGGCCAGTTGATAAAATTAATGTTCTGCAGATTCAACAGACCTCTCCATACTATCAGCGGCAATCATCCTTTTTTTTAACGGAAATGCCTCTGCGACACTCCTCTGTCAGTGACTGTATCAAGCATGGCCTATTTTAGATGAACAGATGTTAATCTTTGTTAACAGGACGTGACACGTCTGTGCAAGAAAATAAACATGATCTCACTGAATTCAGGCGAAATCATACCTTCACGATCAATGTGACCCGTACAGAATGCTGCACAGAGACAAGAAAACAATTGCATCTCGCACACACAAAGTAAATCAAAAACCCAACTCCAGGCTTTACTGTGAGAGTTATGTACCAACATATGAACATAGTAATCTGGAGAATGTCCCGAGAGACGCATTCACAATCCAAACAAGCCAGCGAGCTGACAACACACAGACCACCACAGAGAGCCAGACAAGAGGAAGGAGGAGAGAGGAGACACAGAGGATCTGGACAACCCAAGTCCAGTAACTGTTTCATAGCTGGTTCTGAGTAGAACTGGAAAAGTCAAAGTTTTGAGACAATTTCTGATCTAATCTAAGATGTTCAGACATGAAATCCAGAAAATGTCTGCACACGTTCACAACAACAAGGAAATCTCTGCATTCAATAAGCTGAGGCGGAATCTAACATATTAATGCTGCTGCAGAGAAAAGCATCGGCTCTTATCACCAAAAGCTCTATTGATATCTTAGCTGTATGAAGAAAAGATAAAACACATTGGACGAAGTCTGTGTGTAGATGACTGTTGCGATCATGTCTTTTTAATTTGCATTTTTTTCACTCTGACGACAGCTCCCTTCCAGATCTTTATACTGCCAAAGATTTTTGGAACTATTTAACATTTTGGGACCACGGATGGTATGAAACCTTAATACTGAGCTATGATACATAAAAGGGATTTGGAAATGCCGGAGGAGCGGCTCTCACTGTGGATTGGTCTTTACACCGTTCAAGCTGCATCAAGGGGCTCATTCATATTGATGAAACATAGAATGGACTGAGTGTAATGGACTCAATCACTGTGATGTACTAAGTGGCTAGACGACTGGCTGTGTGTGTGTGTGGAGATAGAAATTATGCGTCATTATGCCAAAGTGCTGTAGCTGTTTTTTGTGCTCACAGGGTTATGGGACCTGTAGGTAAATCAAGTTAATTGGACAGTCACATAGGCTTTAAAACATGACAAAACAACAAGCAATTTGCACGGAACAGTTGCGAACACGTAACTAAAGATGCCATAATTTACTAAGGCAATTTCGATAAGTTAGGATGCTTTTAATGTTCTGGAAAGGTACAACATATTTCTCCCTTGTGACACTGTTTCTTGTCCTCTGAAGATCCTTCAAGTGTTTCAATCAATTAAGCGAGTAAACAAACTGAAAACAAGACCTGTTAGCAGTAGTGTTGAGTAGTGTTAATGTGAACACCCAACAACATCAGCGTCAATCTCCTATAGCTTGTTCACTGACAGATTGGACTAGGAACAGGCCATGCACAACCAGATATAGTCAAAACAATGTTGTGACTGTAGTAAAAAGCTGGTGAGTTTCAGTGGAGAGCTTCGCCTTAGGATGTTTAAACAAAGATGGGTACATCGGACGTCTTAAGCAGAAAGCTTTGTCACAGCAAAAACAAAACTTGCACCCCATAAGTTTAGATTTTCTGATTAAACACAAATTTAAGAACACGTGTGGGGAACACCTCTCTCCCGTCATGTATTCTTGACCTTGAGAAAAATCATTAAAGTCAGGGTGAAGGCGGTCAGAAGAGCCACTTGATTCAATGATTAGATGTTATCTATGTCTCCGCAGCCTGAAGACTGAGTGCAGGGAAAAGGAGAAAAAGGAGGAATGTGGCAGAGAGGTGCTGTAGGTCTGTAGGAGTTGTCTATAGAGCCTGACACGTGTATTTTAGGGGCTGATACCACTATATGACAGTAAAATATATCTGATTACCAAATACGACAACTACTCCTAAAATGTTGTTATAAACTCTTAGGACAAAAAAAACAAAACACATACATAATCATGGTACTGAGAGCAAGGCTATTATCTGCCAATTCATCGATCAGCTAAACAATACATCAGTCCTAATTACTTCAACATTACAGCTCCTAACCTGCCAGCTGGGTCCACTGGGTCATGTGAGTCAAGGAGAGAGCCTCAGTACCAAGAACTCAATGACAGAGTGAGAGCAGAACTAAAAAAAATAGAAGGAAAAAAAGAAAGCAACAGCATTCCACTGCAGTGTTTGGTATTGTGCAAGCTCTGGGAGAGTTGTTGGAGTCTGGTCTGGGAAAGAGCCAGTGTGGGTCTCTGGGGAGAGCAACCCGCTGGCCTCCAGACAAACGCCAGCAGAGGGGCAGAGCAGGCACGGCCAGATGTGTGGGAGTGCAAACTACACACAGAAACAACACAGGATACAGGGCCTTGTTCATTCCCGGCATTAATGTGTCTTGGGCGATTTGATCTGAGAAGAAGACAGCTTCAAGTAGACCCGTTCACAGCACACGGCATTAGAATGCACCTCCACGGCCTCCTGAGTGACCACTTGTGACTGAGTGTCGATTCCCTGCTCTATATGCAAATAAACACCTACACCATTGCTGTTGCTGAGACCAACTGGGTTGTTTTTGTTTTTTTAACCACCGGAAAGAATCAGTGCTCTTCCTTATCCATCTATTCTGCAGGAAATTAAAGAGAAGAAGAAATTAGAATAATACAGGCTAGCTCTATTTATTGCTGAGTTCCACACAAACCAAATCAGCCAAAGCAAAGCAAAGCCGGCACATACGATAAATACAGTGCATATTTGATTGGTAAAGAGCAACTGAAACGATTAAACACTAGCTTTGGAAGTAAATACAAAATTATTTTATAGCATCACTTCTACCCAATCACATTCTGGACAGGAATGTTCCTAGTGTTCCAGGAAAGGTCACCCTGTGCCTTACTGTTCACAAATTCTTTATTGCTGGAACAGGTACACATGTGCAACATGATCATTGTTGTCTCTGGCCATATTTGACCTTATGGTGAGACATGTAGGCAGAGGCAAAACATCTCAAGGGTCCATAGCCATAAACACACTATTATGTGCTACATTTATTTCCCCCCCATAACACAACTTTAGAAAACACAGAGGCACAAAAACCCTGAGGGAAACCGAGGAGGGCGATATTTAATATCCAAACTCAAAAACGGTTTTAAAACATATATTAATGTACTGGTTTTGGTAAAAGGAGAATATACACAATGTGCAATATATACAAGACAGAAAAACCTTCAGCACAACTGCAGCGCTACAGGAGGTCTGTATTAATTTATAATCCGGATGTGGGCTGATAAATAACAAGTGTGTCATCATCAGATTTTTTTTCTATCACAAACTGTTTTCTTATTTCACACACTCTCTTACTCTCAGTTTATCTCGCTCATAGCCTCCACACTGTGGTGTAAAACTGACACAGTGATTACCCAGGGGCAGCTTGGTGATGGCTGCGGAGAAGAGAGGATGGTTTTCTCTTCAAACGCTGCATAACATCCTCACTGCTGAGGATATTCCTGGGGTTCCAGAGAGGATGCAATGAACAGCAAACCGCTGGGATCATGGCTTTAGGACTTGAATATCCCAACTACATCTAAAAACTATGAAGACTAGAACATATTAGCACTGTCAGACTTAGATCAGCATTAAAACAACAAGTGTATTGTCAGGAATAGATGAATGAACTCGTACTCTTGGTACTTTTACATTCAGCTCCAGCATAATCCTGCCTTAATTAGTCCTTCTGAAGTGCCAGCATGAGAAAGACAGTGTATAGGCAAAAAAAAAAAGAAAAAATATAGGAAGCTGCAAAAGACAGAAACAGCCCCAAGACAAAACCGAAGCTGGTGGGAAAAACACTTGTCCTAGTTTCTTCGAAGAACAATCGCCTGCTTCTGCTACAGTATTCAACTCAGAGACGAATGAGAAAGGGGGGTGGGGGAGAATTAGATAACAGTTTGCATTACCGCCGATAAAAAGAAACCGTGAATTTTGTAGGTTTAGAAACTATCCCCCTCCCTGTTTTTTCATGGTGAAGTTGGGCCGAAGACTGATGCTAATGGATTATTTGACTAACGATTTAACCGTGGCTAACTGTGCTCTCTGGAGCATTGCTTTGCTAATCCACTCTGGCATAAGTTAGAACATTCACTGCAGCTTTCTGGGGTTGTGTGAAATCGGGATTTATTCCAAAACGTGACAGACTTTGGTGAAAAGAAATATGAACAGGAGGGTAAAAGCTGTAATATTCAGATGTACTGCTTGCATAATTTTTGCTCTATAAACTGAGACTGAAATGTTATTGATGATTCCAAACATTTGTCGTGGAAGAGCAAGCTGCCTGGCTCTGAGCTGCAATGAGAAAAATGTAAAGTAAATAAAGAAGCTTTTCATAGAATAATCACATTTTAGGTAGGGTCCCTCCAGAGGAGACCCCCACCCATGCAGCCGCAACAACAACAACAGATCCATAATCAGTGTGTAATTCTTGACTCTATTTCTGTTATGGACAGACACAGCTTTCTTTCTTGTATTATGAACATTCATTTATCTCATAGTGGTTTTGCTAAAAGTGAGGTGTGCAGCATTCATTCTCTACACTGTATGTAACAAAAGGTATTGCTGGGACATTATTGTAATATCATTGTGAGCTCTTAAATAAACAAAGGCCATTGTTTCCCATTACTAAAGTGATCGATTAAGAATCAAATGACATCCATGGTAAGGACATACATGTTTCCGTCCTTTCCCTCAGTACGGTGGCAGTAATGTTGTATGCATCACTGCGTTTTTTGCTAAGCTCAACACGAACCATCAAGCTCAAAGCCAGGACTTCAGTAACCTGAGTGTTCTGGATTCATTATCTTACACAAACCACGTAAAACAAAACACATGGCTGAACCCCCACAAAAAAAAAAAATCATTATGAACGTGAACTAGTTCATTTTCCTCTGTGTGAAATTGTCAAGTTATGTGTTGTAGCTCTTTTTCCTCCCCTCACTTGAAAAGGGATCAACTATTCACAGAGTCCACTGGATTCCACTCCTTCAATGAACAAGCACCATTTATTTTAGTTGGTTTGATTTAGTATCTTGCCAGGAACAAAGAATTTTCAATGAATTTCAGGTGAAAAACCAGTGGCTCTCTTTTCCACAGTGTCTGTGAACTGAATCTGAAAGGGTGATGTGCTGGGTGTTGGCGTTTTTAAAGGTACCTATCGTTATGAATAATAACATCTGCCACATGACTCCACCCTCGCTGTGCGAAGGAGAGATTCAGTCGCTCCTTCCTGCCCACTGCTCTTAGACTGTACAACATCCAAAGAGTAAAGACTTAATCATCAAAAACACATACAATACTGTGTGTGTGTGTGTGTGTGTGTGTGTGTGTATATATATATATATTCTCTGCTGCTCATTTTATCTTATAGATTTGTAGATTAAATACAACGAAACCTGCAGGTTGGTCTTTCCATTTTTGGCTTGACAGAAATTAACACCACATTAGTTCTGTTTAAGTCTGAACTAGCACAACACTGGAGGTGTGGGCTAGGAAAAACAACTGCTGCATCAAGAGCTCAAAGGGAATACCACATCATCCAATTACAGTAAACACAACACCTCCATGCTTTACCCTGCCAAGAGCAAAAAAAAAAAAAAAAACAAAAAAAACAGCAGCAGCAGCTGAGACCAAGGGATCAAGAAGAAGGCAGGAGTAGCGGCAGCATGTTAATGCCATCCTACGCCGCTTTATTACTTTCAGGTGAAATGCACAGGGGATGAAAGGAGCAGCTATCTCTGGGTCAAAAGCTTTTAAAATGCTTTGCATATTGTTACACAAGCACCCCTGCATGCCTTCACTTGAACGAGAAAATCTTCCTCTTACGTCCTCTGGCCACCATCTGAGGTGTGTGTGTGTGTGTGTGTGTGTGTGTGTGTGTGGAGGACCATTTGACTGTGGCAAGTGTTTGTAACATTTTCTTTGAAAGAGATGCAGTTTCTCCATCAATATCATAAATTCAACCAGTCCCCCTGAGATTTTAGGAAGTTTGCAATTTTTTTTAAATACCATATTTTTTCTGCAAAAATTATATAAACCAGAGTACGACATCCTTGAACTATGCAGAGGACATCCTTTCCCTTGCAGCACTTGGTCTCCCCAAGCTGTACCTCATCCCAAATAAAGTCATCTGATTTACAGTATATTGCAGAAGAAGCCAACTCCCTGAGCCCAAGCGTGTGTGTCTGTGTGTGTCTTCAAGGTCTCAAAACAAAGCACCAGAGGAAACCAAATGTTCCACGCAAAACCAAAGAGACCAAGGTTCTCTGGTGTTTCTTTATAAAACGTCAAATGCAGCATATGGATTTATTATTATCAAACAAACACAGTAACAGTTGAGCACATGTAAACAGAGCAGGACTCAAACCTGATGTGAAACAACAACAAAAAGAGCAGCCTTTTCCCCAAGCTGGCTAACCCTCACACAAACTGGTATTAAAACTAAGCATTCACAGGTTTATACAGTGAATTATCAGGAAACTTTGCAGTTCACTCAACTCTGCAGAGAATTTGAGCATGTGTTATTATGTTATTATTTAATGGCAGGATCCCCTCTCACTGCTTTCCTCCTGCTTTGCACAGGAATTTGGCTATTTACTGCAAAACACCCATCTGTACCTGCCCAGCAGTCAGAATGGCAGTCAGTGGGAGTTCATGCCTCTGCCAAGGCCCATAACAAAAACAAATTTAAACTCTCTGGATCTGATTGCTTGATGATGCACAACAGATGCAAAAATATGAAAAATAAATCAATAAATAAAACAGATCTCCCAGGGAGAAACATATAGTAATGATTGAATCTCTTGTTCTATTCAATTCAATTCATTCAATCAATATGAATTATGTATTTTGATTTAAAATCATCAAGATTTAATTTCTGGCATGCTGCGTGTACCATTTGCACTGGTCTATTGGTTCAGTACCCCAACATGGTATCGTTATCTCGTGTTCACAAAATGTTCCTCCACTGTTGTTCATCTCAACTCATCCAGTAATTCAGGACATTATGCACAACAGCTGTTCCGAAACTATTTAGTCTAAAATCTCTACAACAGCTGGAGTAGTTTTATTATTTTACTGTATCAAATATGGATGGATTAAGTTGGTTAGCTGTAATAAATATCAATCAATCAATGTGTCAGCCATTGGGTAAGGAACCCAGTCATCATGCACACAGCTTTTGTTTTTGGAGGAGGCACAGTCTTGTCTTGCTAATACTGGTGTGCTTCAGCAGGATAATGAACCCAGTGAGACAGGAGACTAATCACTAGATGACTCTGGTCCCTGGGGAGTTACCACACTCACTTGGCATCAACTTTTAGACACAAAAATGAATGTCAGTACAAAACGTTACAGCGGATGACGCCACAGGGAGACATCTACAGCAGGGCATAAACTGAAGATTGTGTAAGCCATCAATTCAAGTGGTATGTGCTGCATGTGCTAACTAAAGAGCCATTAAAAGCCTATGAGGACATGAAAGAGCACAGTTGGAGTAAACAGAAAAATATGCACACACGTAGACACAACTCTACAAAAGAGGAAGGAGTGTACTCACAGCTATAGTCAATCAGCAGCTGTGGCAGCCATAGAGTCAAAGCTGCCGGAGCCAAGAGCATCTACTGCTGGAACCTAAAGAGACCACGGAATCAGAAAAGGAGACAAAGTCAGAAAAATAATCTGTGTGAGTGTGTCTGGGAAACAACAAAGAGGGAGGGTGATAAAGTCAGATAGAGACAGAGGGAGAGAAGAAGAAGACAGACATCAATTTGTCAGCTTTGCTTGAAGAAGTCTTCAAGCAAGTCAACTTTCGGTTCAGAACATTTTGCATTTAGGCAAATTCATCCAAAACAGCAAAGAAAGCTTGTTATTATGATCTAACATCTTGTTATAGATACACTATGGGACAGATGGCTTTATGTGCATCAACTGTGAGTGAAAGTCCTCAGAAATATCCGTTTTAAACATACAAACAATAATTCATGATAGTGACAAGAACAGCTGAGTAAGAAGCACAACAGATGGGGCATCATTAGACAAAATATTTTCATGGCCCTTTCAGATGGAAAGCAGCTTGAGCTGCAGTTGCTACTTATTGCACAGCAAAACAGCAACCTTTAGGTTTTGTTTTTTTTTTTTTTTAACTGAGCAGGTTGGGTTTTTTTTCCTACTAGGAGAAGATGCTGCATTTGTCATGCGCTTTGCTCACCACAACGGAAAAACAGTGGAGCGAGCCATTGCAAAGAATGGGTTTCAGAGCATAATGATGCTGTTGTGCATTGTAATTCAAAGGGCCTTTGGCACACTGGGAACCTCATTTTCTTCCTCTGACTACAAAAGCCAGTGTTGTATCAGAAAACAAAACTCTGACACAATGGTGAGCATGGATGCTATTTTATCTTGGGATCCTGGGTGGTTTGAGGAGGAATAGTCAGTCATGAAAGTCTTACTTCTTTTACATTCATGTTTAAATGTCACTGGTCATGTGTCAGGGTTTTATCATATGTTCATATGTTGATGCATATGAAAACATCTATCTTGTCCTGCATATTGAAAATGAAATAAACTGGAGAGTAACATTTCTTCTAATCCTGTTGGGGGATTTAATGTCGGCTGCGCAGAAAGCTAAACATTTCTGCCAGTGTATTAAAACTGCTCAGCCCATTCAAATTCAATCCGCCTTTTGCTGCAGGATCCGTTTGAGGTGATGTGTTTCGAGATGTCCAAGTGTTGCTATGCATATGGAACCTGTTCCCCCTCTCCTGATTCAATTCAAACAAAGGTTCTGCTTTGAGTTATCCACAGTAGAAGCATCTGGTTGAGATTTAAAAATAGCCACAATCATTTCAGGAGACGTGTTTTTTTTCTATGAGCCAATTGAATCACTGAAGGATGGAAAAATGATCTGTCAAAATTGGAGTGGAGTTAAAATCCCTGGAGGTGTTGTGGTGATAAAGCCCATACACGAGAGACTAAATGCAGTTTGTAACTTTGAATATAAACCTCCTCTTTATAACTTTGGAAACAAATATCTGAGTACATAATATGGTAGTGGGACCAATACAAGCGAAAGAAAGAAAAAAAAAAAAAAAAAAAAAAAAAAAAACACATTTCTTGTAACAGCACAGGGCTCTTGGGTAGGTAGCACAACATTCTGGGTCACGTGTGCCATAATGAAAAAGATTAAAAGTCAAGAGTAGTGCTCCACAGTTATGGCTCTTTTTCATACTTGCACAAGTTCAGGAAGAGCGTTTCTAAAGTTCAAGAAAGTTCAAGACAGAATTATGCATCCTATGCTCTGTTGGTTTCTAGTGTTGCTCCCACACTCTCAGAGCGACACACACCTGGATGACGTCCAATAAAACCAGCTCAAGTCGACTTAAGCAGGTCAGCTGGATCACTCACTCGTTCAGGGCTCAGCAGACAAACGACAGCAGGGTAGTTAGTGAAAAGAAAATAGTTTCTGTGTTCAGTATCATCCCTGCAGCTTATTACGCACATTTCTGCTGACTTTAATTTCCAGTCTGGTGTTTACAGGTGTCAATGCACGCATGTCCCTCTCTGATCTGTGTTGACTGCAATCCTTACGTCATACCAAGAGACAGCTGTTGGTCCATCTGCTACCTGTTACATTCCCGTTCATGGGACTCACAACTCTAGCTCACGAGTGTGTTTTCCTGTTGCTGCTTTGACACTGGCTTGCATATTTTTCTTTGGAGTCACCCTATAAGGTATCGACACAACATAATGACAACTGTGTTTCTCAATGGCATTTCAGCTGTACCCTATGAAGTATGACCTACTCAAAAACATTGCCAAACTGCTATTTGTCTCCAGTTTTTGCCATTATCCAGCACTTATTTTAAGGTAAGGTGAATACAAGCCTGTCTTAAAACCTAAGACCTGTGTTTTTCTTAAATATGGTGTTGGATGTAGAATAAGTCTGTGGTTGAGTCTGAGGAAGCTCATGAAGCTCATGAAGCTTTTTACACAACAACAGGGCTCAGTGGAGGACCACAGACAAATCATCACTTATCATTTCGAGCTCAGAAGCAGAGTCGATGCAACACAGACTAGGAAATTGCCACTAGCAGATGGAACTTAGTTAAAAAGCATTAATTAGTCCTATTTGCTGTTTCATGAATATGCACAAACAGCCTAAGCCTGGAACCAGAGTGGATGACATGCTAGGTGCTCGATGTCACTTTTGTCGATATTCCCTCCAACATCTTACGATCATACTTACAGTTTACCTGTGTCTCCATAACAACCCACCGCAACCAAGTGCTATCTGTATTTTGGGTGACAGCCCATCTGCTGCTAAAGGTTACTGCTTTTGCTAAAACATTGTTTGAAACGTCTTCAATTTACAGACGATAGTGGACCAAACCTCTTAGAAAAGTCCAAAGTGAGAATATTAGAGCAGATATATTCAAATTGTATGAATACAAATCTATCCTCCTTCTTCTGTCTTATATAAGATCTAAGGTACTTTGTGCTTGATGGTCAAGCAGTTTGGGCAGCACTGATGCAGCTCTAGATAGTTAAAAATATGTGGGACATGATGACTGCAGGATTTCTGTCCAAAAATACCTCAAAACTGGGACTGTGTTTAGTCCACCAACAGTCCGTTCAATGTTTCCCCATAATTAACTAGACTCTGGCAGCCCATCATAGCCTACTTTGTCCTGCCACTGTTTCATAATGATCCAAAATTTCATTCCCATAACAACGCAGATCTCTAACTTGGAGATTGTGATGTTGCTGTTGCTTCACTGCACAGCTGTTTGCAGCACTTGACCTGCTGTCAACCTTTCTGCCTCTCACACACACACATGCACTTAATTTGACCTGGCTATGTAAGTCAGAGTGGTCATTGGGCTGCACCAGCTGGAATCCCACTGTGTTGCCGACAGTCACTTCATAAAACAACGTGGAGTTTTTACTGTCCTAGTCAGACAACTAGAACTAACCACTGTACCTTCAGCTGTAGAGCAGACTAGCATTAAGGGCCTCCAGTTCTTATACACCACACTATACATAGCACCTGTCATGTATGTCACTGGCCAATCACCACAGACACGCTTTTTCTATGGCGAACTCGAATGAAATGAAGACTGCTTTTCACTAGCAACAAAGGTTTCTGCATTTGTCTCCACAGTTGTTTGAGGAGGCTTCCAAGTTTTTGTTTTTTTGTTGCCCAGTCGATTCACTTTGTCACAACCTCAGCACCCCTGGAGGTCAAATGGGAATAGAGAGCAATGGAACTCTGCCAACTTACACCTTAGCTTGACCGTCTGGCTGGAGGAAAGTTTGATGTGTACCAATTCAAAAGTATGAAAGAAAGGGTGAGAAAAATGTGTTTGGTCTAAAGGGGGACAGAAGCTATATGAGGCCATCTGGGCACAGGTTCACCCAATATTCATATGGCAAGAAGTCTCAAACCACAGATTCAGTTGAATCCACTTCACTGTACTCAAAGCACTGCTGAAAATGTAATATTTCTTCAAATGCCAGCATTGACAACAGGCTGTACTGTGCATTTCTCTCTCTTATTTCACGGTCCACTCCTACAGTGGGATGAAATGCTGTTCAATATCCTTTTATTATAGTTTGGATTTTCTATGCACTATGAAGGACTGTGCTCTTAATGCAGTGAGAGGTGTCAAGATGCTAACAGCCCCTTTAAGCAGATATATCTTATATTTTTTATTTCTTTTTAAGATGAGAAAGCTGCTAACACACAAATGCAGTATTGATAAGAGAGAGTGAGCACATGACTGATACCATGCTGTATAAAAGACTGGAACTTAGGACAAAACAACAGAAACACAAGTGTTTGTGTTGAATAGGTTAAGCACACACACACACACACGCAAAAAAAAAAAAAAACTTAACTAAGAAAGCTGAGCTCCATGAGCTCTCATTAACATAAGCCAGTCTGTCCGAACACAAACATCCTGCCTAATGACAGGGTGTCCTGTCAGAAGCAGAGTCCCTTCTCTGAACATTGAGGCACTCAAGACAGGAGGTGATAACAATGATAGATAGAATGGCCAATGATTCCCTCTCCTCAGCTTCTCCGACTTCACAAATCCATCCCTATTCACAATCTCCCCTTTGCCGATCCCTGAAGTCCTGTGGGATCACCCCTGTCCATCCGTGACTCTGAGCCTGGCAGTATGCTAGCAATAAGCCTCTGTCATGCAGTGCAGGCAGCAACAGTTGTTAGTTCCCAAAGCATAGGAAGAGGAGGGAGTTACTCAGTATAAAAAAAAAACAAGGTTGCTAACTACTCACAAAACAGTGCCGTGTATCTGGTCCACAGCCACGCAGACGAACGGGTGAAAGAGGCACATGGCAAATGTAGCCGAGATTCAGCCGGTGCATGAATGAGAGACAGAGAGGGTGGGAGGAAAAGCTCAACCACTATGGAAAGAGGGAGGGAGGGAGGGAGGGAGGGAGGAGACAAGTATGACAGTGCAGCTGATGATGAGGAGCCAAAATAGAGATCGAGAAGAGAGATGAGGAAAACAGCTCAGACAAGTATGACAGTGTGAATCTATTCAACAAATCAAGTCACATTTAAACAGAGCACAAAAGAAACTAAGGGAATTAAGAAGAGTAACAGGATGACTGACAGACAAAAGACAGCGTCGCAGTATCAACAGCCATTAAGAAGTTTTTCACTTTGTTCCAAGAAAGGATAAAAAAGCAACAGAATGAGAGAATGAGGCTGAGCTGAATCCTTTCTGTAGGACTGAATTCCCACTGAGACCTATCAGTTTCATGATGCCTCTTTACCTTACATCCTGCAGAGTCAGAGCAGAGCAGCTGTCAGCCTCCACAGATATGGATCGTAGCGCAGGCAATCTCAAGTACAAATTTAATAGATGTTTCAGCAGCCTAATGCCTTGTAGAGTGGCCGGTCTAGACGGAGGAAGTGATCTCGCCTCTTGTAAATAAGTAATATTGAGAATATAAGGCACAAGGCTATAAGAAAAATCAGATGTGCAGCCTCATAAACTGATTTTCCTCTATGGGGCCTGTATTTACACACTGATAAAAATAAAATGTTTCCAGGGGAAAGAAAATTCAACATGCATGATTTATCATTTATATTTCACTCGCTATCACTTAGACCTCAGAACACAAGCTGCAACTATGGACTAAAATATGACACTGTAAATACTGTTTTGGCAAAGTAACCTGAACCTTTTGTTCAGATTACTTTGGAAAATATTTTTCTACAGTAGACAATAGTAGACAAAAGACATGTTATTTAGCTAATGCTTTCATCCAAAGCAACTTCTAATGAGTGCATTAGACATCTATAAGGGTTCATTTGGGATTTAGCACCTTCAGCATAGGCATGGATTCGAGCTACCGATCTGCCAGATGGTGGCTTTCTCACCATCAGCCACATATTGTTTAGATAACAATATATGGTGTAACAACAGAAACAAGGAGGAGCAGTACCAGACACAAATCTGGGCACCACCCCCTCAATGTAGTCACCTTGTGTAACACACAACTTTGGCGTACTTACTGGAAGTCCTTTTCTGTAGGTGCATCAAGCACAAGCTGTAATGCAAGCTTGATCATCTCACCCGTTTGAAAAAGAATCAGCTCACAAGGAGAAAAGGAAAGTTGCATGCAGGCAAAGTAGGGAGTGATAATTGGTGCGAGTATAATCTGTGTGTTTACAACTCCTGATGTGCAGTGGTATTGTCAAGATCGAGTAGCCATGTAGCCATGCAGTACTTTCATCAAATACGTTGGTGATTGTTTTAGACTTTAGGATAATAATCCCATCAAATGTGATTCACGTCCTACGGCAATTCTTCCAAGATGTTTGAGTCTCATAAGCTCATATAGTAGCATATACTGTAGCATGTTCTGCTCACTGAAAAATGTCATAAAGCACAATCTTGAATCCATCAACCTGTGTGCTAAGGACAGCGGCAGTTGGTGGCTACACAGTTTTTCCAGTGTGCAGCCTTGTAGCACAGCGATGCTAAATTAGCTTAAATAGGCCACTTCCTATTGACCACAAACTATGCATGCAGATGTCAGTGCAGTTGGCAGATGATTTGGTGAGGTCTATGTGACCCCATCATCTGTGCTAACATCTGGACCATATGTCTTTGACGCTAAGGGGCCAGGGCCCAGATTGAGAATAAACACAGGGCAGTGAGGGTGGAATTAGTCCAGTGGCCCACGAGGGCATTGGTTATAAAGTGAAGCGAGGTCTAATAGTACATTAAATTGCAATTGTACTTAATAGCATTTTCTTCATTATGTCATGAAAAAAGTCAGGAAATCCTACAGTGCCTTTGCTTAGGAACTTGGTTGCTAAGGATATATCTGCAGGAATGGTGTGGAGAACAGAGGGAATGAAGACAAAACAGTCAAGTCGGGGATAAGAAGGCAGTGAGATAAAAGTTAAGTAAGAGAGATGGGATAAACTCGAGAGCCTTTGTAACCTTTGTGGTCAGGGATCAGATCAAGAAAAGCTCCATGAAAACTCACCAGTCTAATCACTCCATGTGACCATAGGACGCAGTGAGGATATTATATTTCTCTCAAGAGTGAATTCTGCATTCTGTTTATATAACACGTGGGCTCTATGACACTTCACATGGATTACCCGTATTGTATGTGGCTACATTTAAGGGCAGACAGGAAAATAAGTGTTTATAGGTTTTACTGAAAATCTGCAAAATACCTTTGATGTTACTGATTGCAGATGAACCCCATGACAAATGGCTCACTGTGAATTTTCTATTAACTGGCTAGCGGGAAGTTTCCAAAAATATGTCTGTAGCATATGACGCCAACATTTGCTGAAAAAAAAAAAAAAAAAAAAAAATCAAGAAAAAATTACCATCTATATATTTTCCGACACCACACTTGCCTGTAAATTCTGTAAATTCTTTCAATCCAATGAGTCAAGTGTTACATACTGTCTGCAACCACACTTACTCTCAGATGACTTCCAAGTAAAATGTCTGTGGTTCGACACCATGTGCTGCCAACCTGCCATTAAGGTTTACCAAGCTTGATCTGTCAATGTGAGCTACATGTCTGTATGGGAGGCAGTGCTTCTTGCATAAATGTCACTGTAATGCATGCATTCACACACACACACACACACACACACAAGACTGACTCCTCAACAACAGCTGTTGTTAATCGCAGCCCTCACACATATGTTAGCACATCCCCGATTTGTCATTGTCACTGCCATTCCCCTGTTTATCAGAGTGACACAATCCCTCACTCCCATTTTTATTTTCTCAATCTGGGGTGACAGGCAGCATAACAGGATCATCAATCCCTCTGTCCTTCACTATCAGATGCCCTACCTGCAGGTGGGAGGACTCATGAAATCACTGTCACTGTAATGGTTTCCTTTTGCATGTTGTTTCTGCATTCTTCTTTCTAAGTAGCAATTTACCTAAAATCTCAATAAATCAATACTCTTAAAGAGCTCTGGGATCATAAACTTGCATTTAGACATTATTAAAAAAGAAACAAGAGCAAGTTTTCAATCAGATTTCAATGACCCATCACTTATTCATGGAGTGAAGCTGGATTTGTAATGGATGCAAGGGTTGACAGTTTTCCCAACAGAGGTTGTACGGTAGCTACTTTCACTATGGAGTAAAAAAAAAAAAAAAAGAATTCTTGTTTAGATTTTGTCATTTTATAACTTTGTGCATTCATTACAGCCCTTTTTAATCAACACTTGCAGTGCTACTGTCTTAAATAGAGCAAAACAGCTTCAGCCATATTTAGCTTTCTGCCCCTCCATGGAAACATTCTTGCTTTCTGATCATGACTCCAGTAGGAATGAGAGCTCCAGTATCTATGGAGACATGGGAGAAAGTCATAGTAATCCATCTCAAACCCCAGCGGAGAGAAAAGGATGAAGACACAGTTGAGCTTTTTGGCTTGGATTCACCCCCAGCTAGTGCTTTTCTTTTTCGACCTTGCCAACGGAGGGGACCAGTTGGGATGTTGATTTCTTTTCCCCCCTTCTCAGCTCATCCAGAACCACTCGATATAAGCATCCCATCCAGCAACGGATTATGACAGGGAAAGCTGAATTTAACACCACTTATTTTTCCAAACTCTTGGAAAAATGAGGGGAAACATGTTTGAAATGCTGATTTTATTTCTTGAGGACAGCAAAATAAGCCTTGTGTAAGGCCATTTTTATTTTTTTCAGATTGCATGAAATTTTATGGGATGGACTACACAGGCTTGTTGAATCTCCGCTCCACAAAATGTTCCAAGTTTCCCCAGCTCTCCCCTTGTTTCTCAATGCCTCTATCAGCACATTGCATTCTGCCGCTTTCTAAATCTGC
Source organism: Pseudorhombus dupliciocellatus (assembly GCA_016785235.1). Lineage (NCBI taxonomy): Eukaryota > Metazoa > Chordata > Actinopteri > Pleuronectiformes > Paralichthyidae > Pseudorhombus > Pseudorhombus dupliciocellatus. The sequence goes on from JAFBJW010000118.1 coordinate 1,112,963, forward strand.
CCTTCTTCCTCAGCTGCATAGCAAATGATTATTAACAGGATCAAAGCAGTTGAAAAGGCTTCTGCGACAGTGAGGTTGAGCTTGGGGAACCGGGTGAATGGAAGTGATAATGGCAATGCACTGAATTGTTTTTTTGTTTTTTTTTCCCTTTCATATGCCACACTGGGGGATCTGAGCTTGGTATTGATCGAATTGTGGAGCTCTCTAAATTATTCAAGGATAAATCAATTTGTGCAGAAGTGTTTTTTTTATGAAATCTCAGTTATTTTATAGATTTTCAAGGGCTACATTCTTTGTAGTAGTTGTTGACAGCTTTGAATTTTTTGACATTTACAATGAAATTTTAGAGAGGTAATGCAAGAATGACTTAGATATGATTAAGATGTTGAGAGAAATAAAATCACCAGCAGACATGGAAACAGCCTCTACAAATGTCTTTCCTTAAATGAAACAATCCTTAACCATCTCATTGCCGGCCTCACTAAATACAGCTCAGATTAGATGATCACCTCAAACAGATGTTTTGGTGTTATGTATTACATATTCTATTTAAAACATGGCCTCCTGTTCTGTCTCCAGATCTGTAAAGTATATCTTGTTTTGAAAAAAAAAAATGAACAGTGACATTTATTTTCTGCAATGGGTAAGCCTGGACTCTTTGGTTGACAGCCTGTGGTCTTGTACTCTGGCAAAAAACCTGGTGATATAGAATTAGAAAAAAAGTTAGAGTAAATATTTTACTTGGTTATTTGATCCACTAAAAATATTACAGAATCATTCGTGCATTAAAAGCACAGACGAGGATTAAAGAGCAATGACTCCACATCAGCCTTGACACATTTCTGAGCCAGAGGAAGGAATCGGGTCATAAAGTATTCAGGAGAGAAGGATATTTGATAGCCTACGCCAAACTGAGAACATAAAGTGTTCAGAGGGATTAAACGGTGCAATATCAATCTGTAACAGAGTCAGAGTTTAGGCATGTGCACATGTGGAAAGGCTGAAAAACCTTTTACTCAACAGGGCAACCCTATAAGGCTGCTCCACGAGGAAATGATGGTGCTCCAATGTGCAATAAGGGACAGTTTAGAGAATAGAGATTATTTAATACATAGTACGCACACAGTCTTAACTCTTCCATATGTGGTCACATTACCTAGAGGTGCTGCTCATATATGCACTTCAATGACTGAAAATAAATAAAAGAGTGGCCCCTACGAAAATATTCTTCTTAATATTATCATGTACATCAGTACATTATGGGCTGGATGAATACTACACGGAACAGCCTATTTTCAAATGAAATTGAAAATTCCAGTGTACTTACAAACTACTACACTTGTGTCAGGACCAACCACTTTCCTTGAGCGTAACTTGTCAACAAAAAGTAAAGTTTGTGATTGAGATGTACACAGAGAGTCTCAGATTTTCTATAAAACTATGGAAGATTAATGCCTTTCCTGCCAGCAGCACCAGTTCGTCAGTTGGCAATGTGACATGGGTTACTTTTCATCAACACATTTGACTGGGCTTCACTTTCCAAGAGACTAAAGAGTGAGGTCAAGTCTGTTGGTTGGTTAATCATCTTCTGCAGACTTGTAAGCTGACTGAAATAGAAAATGATTTGCAAGGGGATACCTGAAAGAATTTTCCCCTGTTTAAGACACATTTGAAAAAAAAAAAAACTTAAAATGAATTCCTTCTTCTTAATATTACAAAGCTCTGATGTATGCTCTTTCCTCCATGTGTTCAAACTGTAACTATTGGAATTATCTGAAGACAAACTTTCTAATTATAATTATTAGCGTTCCAATCAATATTTGCTGACAAAGGAACCATTTAGAGCAAAATGAATTCCTGAAGACAATGAGCTCCTGTGCACAACCCCAGGGAGAGGTGAGCAGACAAAGAGGGAGCAATGGCAGGCAGCAGAGAGGAGGGTTATGATTGTGAGATACAGAATGATGTCCTCTACACAGCCTCCTCATGTTGGCTTTCTTCTCCGGGCTGATTGCAGCAAGTCTCTGTGGGCTGCTCTACATCTAAACATATGGTAAGAACCTGTGAAGGGCTCTCTGAGCAAGACAAAAACCATGCAGACACAAGGGAGCAGAAAAAGGCAGAGACAAAGAGGCCGATATAGAGAAGTAAAGACATTGGCTGAATGTAAAAGAGACATATTTGTATGAATATTGAAAACATGACCGTGACAAGTATGGTGTGATGTTATTTAGAGCTGCGACCAAACTCAGCATTTTCCACAAAATGTATTCAATCTATGGCAGTAGCAGGGTATACACACACAAACAGATTCAGAGTAACTGGTGCACAGACTTAAGTGAGTTAAGAGTGAAAGAAAGGTTATCGCGGGAGATACACAACTGCATTGCACATAGATATACAATGGGGGAAAACATCTCTCAGTGAGAGGAGTCAGAATGTATGGAAATATGGTGGGATAAGTTATAATATGGAGGCCCACCAGTCTTGTTAATAATGGGAGGCAACCCCTACCAGTACAGCAGACATGTACGTCTTTGCCAGATTCAGTGGATCTCCCTCATTTCAATGCAACTAACAGTCTATTTGTTGAAATGTGATTCGACATGCATCAGTTTACAAAAATACATTTGATGAAAGTTCAGTCTATAACACCTCTTGCACATACTTTGAAGTCACAAGCACGGTTCCTGCTATCGCTAGGCTCCACAAGCTCCTTCTCATCAAAACCCAACCTGACACGCTCACCTTAAGCCAATCACCTGTAAGCTGTCACTAAATGTCCTGTTCTGTCTCTCTTCTGTCAGCTGAGCACCGTGATCACTGAGTGACCCAATTTCAACCTGCACCACCTCAACTCTAGATGCACGCTCATCTCTCTATCAGACCTTTGGTAGAGCGGAAACCTTCACAAGATGCCCTGACGTTAGTGGGGGGGGGGAGGGTTCCTTCATACCCGACCCTTATTTTTTTTAGGACCACTTACAAGCATTTAAAATTAATTTGTTTTGTTTTTTTACCAAGCTTGTCTGGCAGAAGTCAAGTAAAAGAAGTGATTTCAGTTGTTGTTTTCCCACTGAAGTATTACTTTTGTTCACAGACTCTCAACATGAATTTTGGACCTGATGACAAAGAGCTGCATGAGCCTTTGGAATTTAGATACTGATAGATAGTAAATCAAAAGTGAGAAAGATAAAGACACATCCAAAAAAATAATGATGAGACGAAAGAATGGTGCATGTGGAAGTAATTCTGCCCCTCACTGAAAATTCATTAAAAGGTCAAGCGGCTGTCTTCCAGCAGAACATTTCAACCCTTGAGATGAGTGCTATAGATGCGATGAGTCATCACAAACCGCGACAAGACATCAAAATCCATCAGTGCTGCTCCAAATGCATAGAAATGAAGTCATTAGAACAGTGAGTAAAAGCAATCTTCACTGCGCTTTAGAGCCTCGTGTCACTCTACATTCTATTTATAGGATGTTAGCCGAAATAAGCTTTTTGAAGAGTCCTTCATAACATTCACTGCGTACCAATAATGATGAAAGTCACTGGTAGCTATGCTGTGGAGCACCATGAAAGCAGGATCATGAATTTGAGCTGTGCATAAAATCCAATGGGGCAGTGTGGAAAAATGAAATGAGTTTTTGGATAATAAGGCACGCTGAAGAGGAGTTTGCAAACTCACTTGCGGCCAGATATTTTTACTTTTTTTTGCTGCACGTCTGTAAGGAAGTACGACAATTTAGCAAGGAAAGGCGTAAACAAATGCTGCACTTTTCAGTTTCCTCTCATTAACTTCAGAGCAAAAAGAAATACCATTAACCAATTATATGGAGGCCTAGAAACTTGAATTTCCACATTGAAGTCACAGCTACTTCTTTATGGAAAGATGACGTATAATTAGCTCATTAGTCGAAGAAGAACTGAGGATAGAAATTCTAATTAAGCAGCAGGATTTGTATTACACTATGCACGTTTGCAATAATTGTGCCATTTTTACTCCCCACACAACCGTGACGCATTGTAAGCTATTAGCACAACTTCAGACTGTGTTTCTCGCTCCTGATGCCCGCACATGCTAGCCTGCCCAGAAATATTTCAGCCCTACCAGCTTTGCATTCCATCAACAGCTGATTTTGTGAGAGACATGCAGCAACAGGACGCCACAACACTGGCATCAGGCGACCGAGGCTTTTACAGGAGTATCACATTGCAACCTGACAGTGTTGGAGATTTATGGCAAAGTAACACCGGACTGATGCAAGTTTTACCCTTTGAAATGACATAATGAGCTCACTCCACTGCAGTTCATCATGTGACATGAGGCCAAAGTTATTTAAAGGTGAAACTGACTCTTTAATGAGTGGGATGCATTAGATTGGCTGTGTCATTTGATGGGCTCATCAGGTTTTCAATATCTAGGTGAGTTGCTGAGATACAGAAAAAGTGACTAGCACTGACAATTAGGCATTAATTAGGCACTTACTAGAAGTAATGAATGGCCATCCATGCATGTGGGTGTGGATAAAAAGATAAAAGAGCCTTCATCAGTCCACAACTCGTAATGGATGTCCAGGTTGTTAAGGAGTAAATGGGACAGGAACTGAAATCATATTTTATCACTCTTGATATTATATCACACACATTACTTCTCCTCATAATACAATCTCCAGCAATTACTATTGTTATTTTTGAAACAACTTTGTGTCCTATCATCAACCAACCAACAGCCAAGTACAATTCCTGTATGTGAAAAAATACACGTGGCAATAAACTTGTTTCTGATTCACAACATAAATGGAAGAAATGCTTCATCTGGGACTGACCTCTTTTTACTCTTAAGTATGTTTTTCACCTTCCTGGGGTCTTAAATGACATTTCTGGTCAATTTTTAACCCTATGCCACTTTTCTCTCCTGAAATAGTTTCCACTTTTCTTCTCTCCATCTCCCTGCCAAGCTCTTTAAAATCTAATTTACGTTTGGCCATTTGGCATATGAAGACAGATTTGGCTCCGTGGGCCTCCTGGCATGAGGTAGTAACACAGCGTTTCCAGAGAAAAAGGACAGACAATCAATCCACAGAAAGAACGATATTACGTTTCTACTTTGGAAGGAAACAATCTCAATCTTAGATTGTTGTGAGACCCACCCTAAGAAATTGCATACCATTTACACATATGAGTTTTCCATCCGTCTAGAAACAAAAGTTTGGGTTTGGCTTTCTCTCTAGGTTTCATGTGATGTGTGATTATGACATGGACCCTCTTTCATGGTTCACAGTCACAAATGGCAACATGGTAACAATAGATTACATGTTCATTTCAACTGATTTAGTCTGCCTCCAGCCATTGACTTAAATGCCATTAACTGGCACGTTACTGCGGGCTAAAGTCTTTGGCATTGGCAGCTACCTTTGTGGAAAGAAAGAATCAGCCACAAACTAATGACACTGCGTAAGCTCCTTGATCCCTTTTAATGATGATAATGACAATTATAACATTAGTGCCACTGCAGCTACGCAAGTAAGGTCATGGACTGCTGAAAGTACTGACCTTAGAATACTTTCTAACTTTACACCTCAGCTTAAATGACTGTCACTAGATACAGTACATGGTCAGAAAAAAGAGATTTGTAAGCTTTTTTTCAGGTTGATAATCAATCAGATGATCTATCAGACGTCTCACTGAAGTCACCACAGATTAAGTATTTTCCAAACTGAAGTATTTGCTTAAATGCATGTAATAAAACCTGAAAGGCACCAGCAAAAAAAGAAAAAGCTCCTTGACTTTGTGTCATGCACATTTAGATCACACTAGTGTGATTCAAATGTATCAGCAGAAATACGTTTAATAAGGATATGGAGTTTGTCTGACCAACAAACAGGACAGATAGTAGGTGACATACAACCTTGTGGGAGTACTGACCCTTTCGGGCAATGACAGCATATTGCCTCCACCCTCAATATCCCTCAATAACACCCCACTGGTTTGGGAGTAAAAGAATACTGATTGCAAAAGCATGGGCCAAATTAGAGTGAAAATCATCAATAAACAAGCATATGCGTGGAGTGAAGGCCAGGGAATGAACTCTCATAGTGCGAGGGGTACCCAATGCTGTACACTAGAGATGAAAGATTAGCTCAGAGGATCCCATTTCATACTCATCAATAATGCATGCAGCAGTATGGATGTTTTTCTTCTCTGCTTAATGACTGACTGCTTGCAGTAGGATTTGCCAGGAAGGAAATATGAGTGTGTGTGTGTGTGTGTGGGAATAATGTATTCTAACCACATCAATGAGTTTTCGTGTGTAAAAGAACTGACATTTAGATGTCAAGTAATAGGTTAAGATAAACATGACTGATGCTTAGTCTTGACAAATGTCAGAAGTCGGGCATAGAGGAAGGCATTCACCCTAACCTTCAACCTTCTTTCAGAGAACTGGCATGTAAACACAGCTGGAAAAACATGTTAGAGGGTGGGATGAACAGGGTCTAGGTCTGTGGTGCAGAGGAGTCACAACATGGTAAGATGGCTACGGAGCAAAAAGTCTCAAACATCCTGACATCAGCCTGAACCAGTACTTTCATTCTGTCAGTAGACTGACCAATGCCAATAAAGAATAGAAACTTTGAAGCATGTGATGGAAAATGACTGTAAGAGTGTTCCCATCCACAGTTTGCGTTGTTTTTCTTGTGTGTAACTTTAGTAACACCGCTCTGAATCAGTATCTTTACACGCTACAGGCTTAATGAGAGCATGACAAGAGGGATAATACAATAGCTGCAGCCCGTGGAGACAGGGAGCAGTTTTTACGTCACACTACCAATCCCCCATTATGAAAATCCTTGTGACTTATCTTCTGGGAGCATTGTGTAAATGATACCAATGACTAATTTGTACAAAGCCTGTAGCCCCTGGAAAACTCTCTTTCAGAAAGACAGGATTATGTTATCATTTGGATAGCTCCCAGGTTGTCACCAAACCTAATGTGCTGTATCATGTGTTAAAAGCTGCTAAATCGGTTGCAGGCAATGTTCTGTCGCTTCCTTACCCAGCCTCGCACATCAGCTCCAATACTGGGTGACACTCATGTATTCGTTTACATAAGCATGCCTGTTCACACACAATGCACGACAAATTAATACTCTTGTGGGGCTGTTCATTTGTCTGCTTTGACAATAGTTGGAAGAAACACTTTGAAAAGTCCATGATGCAAACTCTGGACAGAAATGATTTTACAGTTATTTTCCAATGATGTGCTTCAAAGTTTCAGCTCGCTTTTATTGGCAGTCTTTCTAAACTTTGTCTCTGGGGGTCCAAGCATGCTAAGAGGGAGATTTTAGCCTGCAGGAGGCATGCAGCTGCAGTTAACAGTTTCAAAGACGCTCAAGTTTGTGATTTCACAAGTTAACCACTGTAAAGGCTGTTGAAATACACTTTCATTTCATAAGCATTAAAGTGGATTAAACACTATAAAAGGCTTGCTGTTGGATAAAATAGATATAGGTTCTCTTGCAGTCAAAATTAAGTTTCAAATCAACATAATATAGTTTATAAAATAATCAACTGTTCTTTGATTTAGAAGTTATTTATCAATAAGCAGATTGTTGAAGTTGCAGCGGTATGCCTGGGCTGTCACTATAAACAGAGCATTGGCTCTGCTGCCATACACCACCAGATATTGTTCTATTCAATAAGAACTAGGAGGAATTCCTCTTTCCAAATGTTCCAATTTAACTTATGGATCAACTCTAAAGCATTACATCAGATTTCTAATTCCATTTCATTTCAAAGCACAAACCACGCAAGGGGGGGTGCAGAGTCTGAACAGCTGAAACCTCAGCCTGTTTGAAGAGCCAGGCGAGACAAGGTTGACTAAACAGTGAAACAATAGGTGGTCAGACTGAAGGGCATGGAGCAGCTCAAGTTGAAAGTCTTTGAGCAGACTCATGGGAAATAAATCTGAAATGAATATTACATGGCAACATGTGGAGTAACAGGATCTATTTTCAAAAGTCAGTGTGTCCCCCCCTCTACAAGACCCGTGAGTGCTGACTTAAGGTTGTCAGACACTGTAAAATATCGGAACTATGAATTTCCATCTAACTAAATGTCCTTGTGTTATCTTATGGTTGCAATTTATCAAAACTGTAAAAGTATCTACAGATGAAAACAAAACAAACAAACAATATCCAGCACCAATTACAGCTCTGACAGAACACTTTGTTCTGTCAAACATCTAGTTGTTAGCTGTTATTAATCACTTATTTATCTTATTATTAATAACCTTAGTGCTGGATACAGAAATACAGGGTAATGCCAGATGGCTTCCACCTGGGATTTACATTCTCTACCTGAAATGATTGTGAGGCAATTGCTGGATTTATTCTGCAAAAACCAAAGTGTATATATGTCAATGTCACATACAAATATCAGTGACCTTCACATTCTTCAGTTATTAATGTTACTGGTTTGTTCCCACCAGAGGCAATGATTCACATTTCCAGTCAATATCAATAGTTGGTTAATTACTCTGAGCATCTTACACAGTAAATTGACTCCAGCTTCTAATCCCACATTATAGAGACGAGGGAGAATTGCCAGGCCTTTTATGGGTTGGGCTTGCATGTGGGAAAGTACCTTAAATGACACACTTGCGGTCACAGAGCAGAACATTGGAGACAACTAGGTTGCAATATGGAGGAACATTACGTGCACAACTCTCTGAACCACAGATCAAGAGCTGGTTAAACATAAAATGTGATTATTAAATAAAACAGAGAGGCCACAGAAAATCTAGTGCTGCTTTGAGGTGAGGCAAAGCATTGATTCGTTATAGAAATAAAGTAAAGCACAGATAAATTTAGAAACCAGATTGCACAAGTAAGTGGAGCATTACAGACAACAACAGTATTTGATACTTCCTCTGAACAGCCTGAATAAGCAAACTTAAGCCCTATGCATAATAAATATCAACATTCCTCATTGATGAATGGGAGGGTGATCATCATGTGTCCGTATCTCGGAAGCCTTGACTAAGGACTCTGTGAGAACCACGAGGAGTGATGGCCTCTTCTCATGCAATGGCACATTCCTGCTGATCTAAGTTGAAACAGGCATGGGATAACTATAGCAGGCAGCAAGAAGGGGACGGGGGTCACAGCCTGGTGGAATTTAAGGGAGACTGCTACCCACCCTCTGAAACCTTTATGAATAGGCTACCTAAATCCACAGAGAATGCTCCGGGAACTAAAAGGTTCAGAAGTCAAACTGACGTCATTTTACCACTTGACCCTTTTTTTCCACAGCAGATAATGGCCAAAGAATGCAGAAAAAAGAGAGAGACAAAGATTGTTTGTTGAAGGGAAGGTACAAAACAAATGTATTACTTCAATAATAAAAACACATAATGTGAAATCACTTTATCTCCATCAGGCAGCAAAATATATTCAAAACTATAGCTATTATTATTATAATAGTGCTGCTCTGCAATTCATGGATTTCCATTGGCAATCAATGCAAATTGAATGCACAAAAAGTCAAATGAATCACTACTTTTTTAAATGTTGTAATACCGTGAAGGCGGTCAGGGTAGTCTCTAATTCCTCCAAGATTTGGCGTGGCTAATGTTAAAAAAACGAAAACAGAGGGTTGACACCCCCCTCCTCCAAACATCATTTCATATTGATGTTTCCGACTCCTGTGACTCCCTCAATGAAATCCACTTTCCCTCTCTGAGGGGCTCTGATGGGAACTCCAACAGCTGCTGGTTTCCACAGTCCACTTAGCGAGGCCTTCAGGGAAAGTCCAGGAGGGAGAGAAAGAGAGAGACAGAGAGAGGCAGAACAGGAGTATAATGGGAATATACATTCCACACATCAACTCCGTTTATTGATCTCCACTAACCTTGGCTCTGTTGACATGACAGGCTTCAAGGACAGGGCACTATCTAAGCTCTATCTTTTTTCCACTTTGACAATACATTTCCTGGAAGTGCATGCTTCCTATGGCTTAATAGATTAAAACCATATCAGTGTGGTCCTAATGGGAAAACCTTATACTGTCTCTTGTAACCGGAGAGTGAGGCTACTGTCAGTGAGCATTGTTGAGACAAAAAGCTCAGGACACATCCTGATTCATTTACAGAGGACAATCCCAGCAGGGAAATGCATCAATCGATAAGTAGAGTGACTTAAAGAGCTTCCCTGCATCAACAGTGTGTAATCTCAATAGATCTACACATACAGTCAATATACACTGACTGTCAGAGAATTACAAAGCTCCACAATGTATAAAACACTGCACTTCTGTAGCTAAACCACAGAGAAAAATCCCTGCATAATTATTAATGAACAGATTTAATCTGAAGACAAAAAGATCAACTACCCCTCATATCTGTTGAAACTGGGAACACAGTTAACACCTTATCTTAAGAGAGCTACCTATATTGTACTGATAAAATAAAGGTAGCACACAGATTTAATTGATTATGGAACAAAAAACTAGGAAAATACGAAAATACTTTTCTTTTGGATCCTATTTGTTGGTATCCTTTTCTAAGAATGCAAAAGGTTTATTGGTAACAGACTTTGTACTGAACTACCACCAAAGTTCCCAGTTCCCAGTTCTGAAATGCAGTGAAATCAAAGCAGGTGTGTTTACATGAATGTTGCATCTTCAAAGCACTTGAAGCTGATACTACATGACCCACTCATTGGCTGTCTCATGTTAATATTGGAAGTCCACCTTACTTTGTTCATTTAGATGCTGTTGAACATTTTACCAATCGATGACTAAAACCCAATGCGCTGAGATCCAGCAGATCAAAAATTGTCAACTGTAGAGGGGTGGACTGGTGGAGGTGGGCTGCACTCAAAAATGTGTCAGCACGTTCACAAAAGATCCATGATACCTATTCAGGCATGATTTCAGACTACTGACTCTGATGTAGTTCACTAGTCTGTTCATATGCTCTTAAAGAAAGTTTGTGTTCTTCATTGAACGCTGAATTCATACTGTCAAGTTTAAGATTTGCAATATGAGTTCTAATCAAACAGATCTTGTATGTTGTGTTAGTAGTGCAGTGCATGTGTTGGCCAGACATCCATCATTTAATTCTCATTGGGCCTGAAGAAGTAGCTGGCCCAGAATGCCAGTTTAACGTTGCAATGTTGTTACAAGTATTGAAACGTAACTTGAAAAGAAAACTGCTTGAATTCTTCAATGTGCTATATCTTCATTTTAATTGTGTAACATCATGACTTATATCAGCCATAAACTGCTGCTATCCTTTATTCAGACACCACCAGCCCCTGCCACCCCCCCCCCACCCCCCCATCCCCCAGCTCACTGATTACGTTCCCCAGAGGAAACCGAGAAGAGATGTGGATATCAGACTCTTGCAACCTCTTGAGCACATTTGAGTTAATGACGGCACTATCAGTGAATCAGCATTTAGGAGATAATGATGTCAAAAACAACCCCCTCAAATCAACTCTCTTCCGAAATGTTCTCCTGATCCCCCATGAGACTAAATGGCACAGGGCATATCAGTGGGAGCCTGTGAACAGTGAGGTGTGTGTTTGCTGGCCGGGACTCAAAAAAGCAAAAGCTTGCAGGTCCAATTATGCTCCGGCCTTCTCTAAGTCAATTTAAAGAAAAAAGAAAAAAGTGGGATTTTGCTAATTAGAGCTTGGAATCAGTATAGATCTCATGATGCACTGGCCCCAGCAGTTGGATCAGGCTACCTTGATACCCTAAACCTTTGCATGTTGACACAACAGCAGGCTGTCGCTGTATGCCAGCATTTCCATAATAGAACACAAATTCTATATCTCAAACTACGCAGAAATACAGAGCTAAAAGTATAAACATTAATGCCCTGTCTTATTGTGGGAACCAAAACTAGATGTTTGCAAGGCACAACAACAAACCAAACAGAGCAAATATCAGGAGAGGAGGAAAAAGGAATGGGAGATATCTGAATTCAACATAATAGTAAAGCAGTAGCATAGATGGATTTACAGAGACAACACAACACAGCAGTCCCAGTCATCAAAGCAGAAGCAGTAATAACCATCCAAACAGAACAAAAACAAGACAAGTCCAGAAATAGCTGCTGCGCTTTGTAGGAGACGTGACTACAATTTTGAAATAACTTTGCGATGAAGTCAGAAGGGATGAAATAATTTTCCAGAGGGAGAAGATGACTATGTACAAAAAAAAAAAAAAAAAAAAAAAAACTCAATATCAACTGAATCATTTGAACTTGGCTTGAAGGAAACTGCCAGAGGGGAAATATAATGTTTTCACCGTGCAGAATTAACCTAAAAATGTTGTGTTCAATCATCGTGTTATATGCAAGAAATAACTGGCTTGACTTCTCCCATGACAACATGATGCATTTGAGAGTTCTCTTTGTGCAGTGAGCTTCTGGAAGGACCTCCACTAAGTTAAAGACACCATACGAACCGAGTTAACAGGATGAGGTTGTTGAGTTTGGAAAAAGGATTAAAAGCATGTAAAAAGGAGATGTATAGAGAGGCAGGCACAGGGAAATGACAAACCAACATCTGAAAACACACAACATGGCCTTCCAGTCTGTGCAAGGATAACTAACCCTTTGGATGACAGACTAAGTCTTCTCCAAATATTATGTTGAGTCACAGCAATTGGAACGAACAAGTCCAAACCAGTCTGCCAGTGCAGAGCCAAGAGATGTTGATATTTCAGTCAACAATGTCTTTTTCCTGGCCTTGTTGTAGTAATGCTGAAGGTGTCACTGTAAAAGTCTGTTTTGCGTTGCCATGTGGTGCTGCTCAATATATCTCAAGTCTCACTGGGCATTGCAAACCTGCCACAGCAACACATGCCAACACAGCCGCAGCTCTTAAACAAGAAGGAAGAAAAACGCAAAAAAGGTGCCATAAAACTGCCTCTGCCTTTTGCTATGTATTAGCTCCGAGAGGCATTGCAACGTTAGCAGTGCTCAGTTTCATTTGCATAGACACTGCATAATGGTGGGGAATGAAAAATCCTAATGTGATTATCTGTGCAGTAAGAATAACAAGCGTTTGGCTGAGCTTACCTGCCAGGCTGTGTGCCTTTCTGTCTTGAGCTTTACAGGTCTGAAGAAACCAGAACACGCTGATTCAGACAAAGCCACAGGGCATCTCCTGACTGCAGCCAGCTTTCCTGCAAACAAGGGAAACAGGAGATGTCAGCTCCAACTTGTGAGACATCACAGATCACAGAAAAGTTTCTAGATTTGTTGAGAAGGAAGTAACACAAAATTTTGTTTTGAGTCGCAGCAAAAAAAAAAAAAAAATCCTGATAATCACAATTCACTGAAATTTTAAAGAAATTGTAAAAAGCTCACCAATTTAAGTATTTGATAAAAATTTGACAAAAATAAATCTCAACTGAGCACAAAGAACATTTTATATCCAAAATCTTCTCAAGCTTAGCATTACAGTGCATCGTCCCCAACAGTATTAGAAACTAAGTAGGAGGTGAAAACGCTCCTAATTAAACAAGAACATTGTATTCCTATTTTGACGAAATATGTTGCAAAATATTGAAGTTAAAATAGATTTCAGAGCAGAGACGAGGCATCAAGCAGAGAATGAGATAACAAAAACACTGCTCATGTGAAATAATCACAAATAGTCACATACGCCCAGCCAAAAACCCAACTGTGCATGAATAATACCAACGCACAAAGAAACCATTCCAAAAACATTCTCCACAACACATGCCAATTCTCATGATAAGCATGAGTCATCACAAATTAGACATGAACCACTCCCCTGGCCTAAATTCATTACTGGAGGCAGAGCATTCTGTAGTCTGCTCAGACAAAACCCCAGCTATATAAGGACTTGTTAGAGTAGAGCACAACTATCAGAGCCAAGGGTTGGGAGAGTGAGGAGAGTCTGTTTACACTGAAAGCCTGTTTTATGTTTTTTTAAAGAGGGTCCAGTTGCTTGCAACATTATTTGGCCCTAAATGTCCAATCCGACACCAGTGCGCAGAGGACGCTCTGTTGGTGTGAACATTTGCAGGTGTAGCTGTGTGCCGGTCTATATTTAGATGGGCATGTTGCTGCAAAAAAAGCAGAAAAGGTTCATGCAAGTATCTCAATTATACATTTTATTTTATAGATATTATACAGTTTACAAAACAACAGATGAAAATAAACTATTTTGGAAAAACAGTGAATACTATGTAAATATCAAAAATGAAAGTGAGGGGAAAAAGTCAACTGAATATGCATAGAGTAGTCAAGCTTGTTCTCCCCTGTGATTCACTCTACTGCTGGTTTAAGCGGTGACTTCCTCACCACAGCATTTCTTCACAGGCAGACAGCTAAACAACTTTATGTATCCCTGAATGGCCGTCAAGCATTGGTAATCAGGACAGATAGAGAGCTGAGTACAAGTAAGGCTGCTACTGTGATGTAAATAATTTTATTGCATCCAAACACTCGCTGAGGTCAGTCTGTATTAAAATGCCTCCACAAGCTGCCACCAAGCTGCAATGGACAGACTTAATGCATTGGTTTTGGAAGAGTATAATTCTTGGGGCAAAGGGAAGTGAGATACAGATCCAGAGAGGGCAAAGTTAAAAAATATTAGCCATTATCTCCATTCAAATAGAAAGAGTACTTCCTTGTACTTCAAAAACATTAATAAAAACAATAGCACCTCTAACCGGGGATTCCTGCTACTTAGAGAACATATTTCTTTCGAGACAACTCACTTTGTGAAAATTTGTTGTATTTTTATGGGAACACAAGAAACACGTCATTAGTTTCACGTTTCAAATATATTTTTAAACTTCTAATAACTCTGAGCAAAGAACCAGTGTGGTGCTGAAAGCACTCTGGTGTCTGCATGAAGCCATGTGCTTAAATTGATTGTGTGTGCAGACTAAGTGGGCTGGCAGGCTACAGGAGGGGCAGCAGACTGTTTGCAACGGTCCGTGGAGCATGTCTTCAGGCCAAGACCCTATTTCCAAGATGAGAACAACAACCTAAAGTTCCCCATGACCTTTACAACAGCCTGGAAAGTCTGACATTCCAGGCGAAAAAAACTAAAAAGTTTCAGAGATGCTGGGCCTGCTAGGGAAAAATGTGATGCTCTACTTCCCATCTAATGTCTACATACTTCTAAATGCATTAGGTGTTGGGACTGTGGGTCAAACAAGTGGACCGCATCTGAAAAAATGGCAAAAGGACCATCACACAAAGACACACACGTCTACTCCAACCTCACCAAACATAAACCAGCCATGCAGACTCTTCAATAAAGGGATAACGTCATGACCCAAGCATCTTTCAGGAAAACTCAGCCAGGGTACTCTGACTACTGACTGAGTGGATATAATATTCACAAAGAACATACTCTAGCCAAATGATTAGACAAATGACTGGAATGGAGAGCTCTGGAGTAGAATTTTAAAAATGATGTCATCGTTATGCATCTTGGAGCCAGGGCAAAAAAAGCATTAATGCTGATCCAAGAACTTGCATCACATTCAGATGGCAATAGAGTCTATATTTAAATATGATTCTGCGGAGGGACAGAAAAGGAGTCTGACATCTCTTGGAAACAAGTTACTTAACAGGCCCCTCTTTTTATTTTGTCTTTACAAGGCATGTTCTTCTTTCACTCGTATTTATACATCGACTCCATCCATGTTCTTTTAACTGTTCGACTTCCTCTTTTTGTCTCTCCATATGGTCATCCCACAGTCCAGCTCCCAGGGTGGGCAGCTGGCTCTACATCAGACATATCTGAGGACAAAAGGGAAACTCCAGATTGTCGTGGTGAGGGCAGCCAGCCGTGGCAATGCTCAGCGGTATTCTGGTTGTTTATGGTGGGCAGTAATTACAGAATGACAGAATAACCAAGGTCAAGAATCTCCGGTTGAAGCAAGGAAAACACAGAGCTGGTTTAGACAGAGAGACACAGATTGAACATTAAGACTTCTTCTACGGGTAGCAAGCCAGATAAAAGTGATGTGAGCTCAAATCAGGCTCCTTGGGAAGCCTGTCTGCTTGTGCGGGGGCACACAGTTGCAGTTTACTGCTACCAGAGGCATGTCTCAGGATGTGCATGTACAAAATGGCATTTATAAAGCTAATCATTAAGGATGTATCTTACTTTACAATCACTAAAAAGTCAGCAAAGACAATGTTGTAATAGATTTCAGGGATGTTCACACATGATATCTTTATGAATTCACTGGAGAATATGGATCTGTTCTACTATTCATCAAGCACACTGAAACTAAAAGAAAGACATTAAAAGAGTATTCTGACATGGGCATATTCCCTTTATTGCTGGCCACCATTCTTCCATGCGTAAAGGTTGTACGTATTTGGGACAAAAATTGAGCAAGGCAGTTATCAGCGAATCTAAATATCAGTAATATCTCATTCAACCTGTACAACAACAACAACAGTGTACAACAGATTTTTTTACTTAAATTTCCAGTAATTACTGGTTACACAGTAATCTTAAATATTGTTTTTGATTTAAAACAAATCTTATAGATTGAGATGAAAATAGTAACATATAAGGAGCTCACTGTGGACAGTACATTTAATTTCCTACACTTGCTACATCTATCCAGGCAGACTTCACTGCAAACAAAATTGTAGTATCTTGAAAGAAAGCGGCAGCTTCTTGTTTTGCAACTGCAACTGAGAGTGCATCATTTCTACAGCCCACAAACATGACTAACTAGGTGACAGCCAACTACCCACCGGAGGTCTCCCTGTACTCTATGCGAAATTTAGATGAAACAGACTCAAGTGTGTTGGAGGACAGAGCAAAAGAGATCAAAGCTAAAACCTCTGAATCAAAAGTAGGTTGTTTGCAGATTGCTGCTTGTTTGGGCTGACAAAAAGAAAGAGTAAAATCCTGCAAGACTGTTTCACTTTCCACTGAGCTTTACGCTGGGTAGAGCGACAACAACCAACAGGTACTTTCTATTAATATTAAATTACAATAGACTCACTATGACGTTGATCAGGCAAATATATGACAAATTGGCCCATATAATGTTATTTACATATACACTGAAACACACTCTACAGGGTGACCTGATTTTGTTTTAAATATATTTGCACTCGTCGTTAATCATTATATCCACATCACTGTTTAATTAAAGCGCGTTATGAGGAAAGTCAGCCCGATTAATATGCATGTCCTCCTTCCTGCCATGCTTTTACACTGAGCCTAATTCTTGCTTATACTGCAAAAGTAAATTAACATGTCTGGCTTAACAAGCTGACATGCAGTAGGGGATTCATACAGGCGTGTGCAGAAGAGATAGCTGTTAATTAAATGCAGAGCGAGTTGGTGGATGTAGGGCAGGTGTACTTGTGTGTGTGCGTGTTTTAGTTAAAACCTGGGGAATAATTTCTGCTTAAATGTGATATTCTTTACTGATAATTAATGTTAAAGACTTGCAATGTGCGTGTTTTTGAAGAATATATAACCTATTTTCCAATGACTTTTTATGCCCCATTTCAATAAATCTTCAAGTTAAAGAATTTATTTATCGGATGTCAGTGAACAGCACGAAGCCATCTATGATCCCTACATACGTTTCAATCCACAACAACTGAACCCGTTTCAAAATTTCAAAAAGTGATAACAGGAGCAGTGACACATTACACAACAGGAAACATTATCATCTCCCAAACATTCCTCCTACTGCTCTCTCCACCCCTGAACAGCCAGTATGCGTTTCTGACGCAACAAGAAACAAGCACAGTGCTGAGAATCCTCTGATCTGTGCTGAGTCCCCATCACGTGTCAGCGCAGGTGTTCTACTCCAGCACTCACCCCAGGGGGAAGATGATGTGCTCGCACAGGGGAGAATCCTGCATGCCAGAGTAAATACACGTGTGTGTGTGTTATGGTAGGATGATGTCCACCTTATTGCCATTGGGGAACATGCAGTTTTTTTGGGCTGGAGTCATTGGCCCACCCTTAGAATGTCATCTAAATTGTCAATTTACATAACTGCTTTTCTTCAGCAAAGAAAACAAACAGACTTTCTTCCGTTGTGTAAATGATTGGTGCCAGAGAAAATCCACGGGAGGAAATAATCCTTGGGTTTTAACATCATATTTTTGCTTTGATCTCACAAAGATGTGGTGTCTCAGTAATGGGAGCATTATAAATTGAAATGAAAACTGAATGTTATTGTGCTGTGCAGCCTCATGCTCTTTGGGTAGTTTCTGCTCAGCCACTGTTCCTGTCAGTCAACGGCCCTCTGGTTCATGCTGCTGCAAACTCCTCCTCTTCCTTTTCCTCCTCCTCCTCCTCCTGTGGCCCAGTGCCAATATCTGGGCAGGACACCCACCTGCTATCACAACCACTCATTCATGTACACAGAAGTTGCACAAGTAGTGAGCTCAGACACCAGATCTTGTGTCTTCTTTTATTTATTTTATTTATATTCTATGTGCTATTTCTCACTCCACAGTACAGTCACTCTTGTCTCACCCGTTACAAACCCAGGAGAGCCCCCCCCGACCCCAGACTGCCAGCCTGATATAGCTGTGGTATGGGCCTGGGCGTGGGCCAGGGTCTGAGTGTTTGTTTTCTTGCCATTTCAATCTTCATCGTGTCATGCACCAAACAACAACTACTTACACGACCAGACGCCACCACTACAAAGATCCTGCATGCTCTAATATTACTAATGATATCACAGCGTGGATGGACTGTGTGTCTGCAATACATAGGCTAAAAGGAAAGGGGGGGAGGGGTTGCAAATCGAACAGGTAATTTGAGCTGTGCCCTCACTCAGCTGGGTCACTTGAAAATGGTGTGAGTCTGCAAATTTAATTTGGGCGGCACCAACAGGATTATTTGCGGAAGAGTCTTGCTGTGTCAGGCAAGGTCAGGTAGCGGATGTTTGTTTACAAGTGATGAGGTGGTGAATTCTGAGATGCCTTTTCACCACAAATGTTGCATAACCACCTTCGAATGCAGACTAAAAAGCAGTTCAAAGGTACAATTGTTAGTCCTTTGGTGAGTAAATCCAATGTTCCGGCAAATCTGTGGAGTCCAGATTAAATGTTTTTGTTGTTCCTACATGCAGTGAAGGAAGTAATAACTCAAAGTAGTATCATTGTTAGTCACAGCCTACCTGCATAACTGAACTTCACCCTATTTTGAAAATCAATCATTGCTGTAAGGGGTTAGTTGGTAGCAAAATCCTACCAACCAGATCAGACTTTGGTTACTCAGCACTGTACTGGAATAGTTGCACTGCTGAAAGGAAACATAAACATCACCACATGTGCCTAGTTAACACGCAACTCTGGCTGCAAATAAAACCAAACAATCCAAATTCAACTCGACCTGACAACAAAGTGCCAAAAAGTAACGGATGAAAGGGGTTGCTGTATTTCACAGAGAAAAGTATTTCATTTACAATTTCATGTAAAGAGCACAACACAACAAACAAGTTCTGAGAAATATGGCATGTTGTATCCATTGTATACTTTAAATAGTTAATATGTAGGATTTTTAGGTAATAATTGACTAAATATTTCATTAACAGTAATAAAGAATCCAAGTTCACTCTGAGCTAGCCCATGCTAACTACAAAAATCAAGTTTGAACACAGGTTGACACAATTTGAAATCTCCACATACGGATACAATGAATGAAAGCATTTATAGTGAAGGCTGCGCTAACTACACAAACATCTGATTAAGTTTTCAGTGAGACTGCCTCAGACAAACCCTCCTCGCTCCACATCAAACAAATAACCTGAAGTAATAAAATGATTTTACCCCAAGCTGGGAGCACTGACTTTACCGTCTTTTTCTTTACAAGCAAAAGACAAGCTCTTTGCATTGTGACAGTAATACAACTGTGATCAGATTGTAGCCACACTATAGTGTCAGGATATAGTTCTGTCAGATTCTAAATTGCAGGGCAGGATTTAACACAAAGTTTCCAACAGTGCGAATCAACCAAAGATGAGGCACATCAGCATTTAAAGTCTGGGCTGATCACTATTGAATTAAGACCAGATTAGAAATGCCATGAAAAGACGAAGGGTCTTACTGTCGGAACAAGAGATAACAGAGCTTTTGAATTTCAATAGAAATAAGTGCATCATGTTGACCTAGTTTAGTATTCAGAAGGGTGGAGGAAGCTTTTACACATTCGCAGTGTTAGGAAGAACCATTATTAAGTGTGGATTTGCAGAGAGGCACCACACCCACAGCCTCCATCTCTGTCATCTGTAATTTATGAGATTTGTGGAGATGCACATTAGGAAAAATATTCTATATTTAGACTGTACATCATACAGCCGGACATAATGTATCTATCCAACCAAAGGACATTTTGCAAAATATTCCTCCAAATAGCCAAGTATACATTTTGTTCTGCTAGTTCAGGTGTGTAACTGATGGGATTCGACACCCAACAAACATATACTTGCACAGCCCGTACCCAAAAGCCTACCACACTTCATCGTGAAAGGTCGGTGCTTCAGATTCATGCCCTGTAATCTCCAGCACCAGGGACAGATCAGTTTCACCATGGTAAACAAGTCCTACAGCACCAAGGTATGTCTGAGAGATTTCAGCACAACACGTAGCAAGTTATTTTAAGATGCAGGCTCAGTCCAGCAGAGTTAGTGAGGTCAAAACTTGGCCAAAAGCAAACATCCCTTTGTGCTCTCAACACATTTGGGTAAGGCAGGCTTGTTGTGACCCCCCCATAGACACAACCAATCACAGCGGCCTTGCCCTAACTAAAACAAATACTTATGTAGATAGATCACAGACTCTTTCAAAGGAGAATCGTCTATCCATATATGGAGTTCAATACAACATCGACGCAGTAAAATGTGAGAGACCATTAAACATTGTTTGGCAATCCAGGGAAACAACTGAGGCACAGAGATGGCTTTCTAATAAGGTACAGTAAATAACCTTTTATTTATCACTCAACAGGAGAGTTTCCCTGTTCCCTCCTCACAGGAAATGTTTGGAGATGTAGCACACGTCTCCAGTGTGCCCGTCAGTCAGGGTCTTAGACAGTGAGACTCAAATCCTGCAAGAGCAGCGCACTGAAGCAAAAAGGTGCCAACACTGGCCAAGATCAAAAGCCTAACTGCAGAAACACAGGTGATACAGGGGATATTTTCACCTGCTACAGAGATACATGATGACAGTGTTGAAAACATAGTGTGCTTTTGCAGGTGTGCACACATGCTGGGTGGCCTATGCGTGCAACTGCGTGGCCCTTCATTTGCAGCGTTGACAATGATTTGTATCAGTATTTCATTTCATATTTGCAGAGTTTCAAGGCATATCTCTTCTAAATTAAAATGGAGACCTGGTACATCCTGGATTTTCATATCCCACCACATACTGTTAGGACTTTGGCCATCTTCCATTGCAGCCTCAGGCGGTGAGCGTTCTCAGACATAAAGAGGTATTAGAAGCTCAGATTGCAAAACTCTCAGAAAGAATGCTTAATTCAGGCTATACTTCTACACTTTAAGTTCATAAAGAAATAACGATTAATTAAGTGCTCTGCAGTTAAGAATAGATTTCAAAGTTACCTGAATGGTTAATTAATGCATTATATTATATTAATGTGTTTCTGACTTTTGAGGTCAATAATCCAATGTATGAACACAAAATGCACATTAAACTTTCATTCAAATGCATTCAACATAATGTTATGACTCGAGAAGTTGTCAAGTAGAACTCTCTGTAGGTGATTAGATGGTCAGAATGAATGGCCATTTTGTTACCAGTTCATTTTCTGCAACTTGTACCCAAAGATAATGCTTGCTAATGGGTTTGTGTTCACCTTTTTAACTATACAGAATAGACTAAGGCCATTAAAAAAATATTATTCATCTCCAATATTCAGTCAGGACATTTTTAAAATATAATGAATTTGAAACTGATTTGGGGCAGTTTGTTTCAGCAACAGCACTTCCTGAACTGGAAGGAGGAATATCCACCATTCAGCTGTTTTATATTTGTTGAAAAATGAATAGTCTTTGTTTTTGTACATAGAAAAATGTATTGAAATGTCCTCATCTGACATTACATGGACATGTTTGACGAGTGCGACAACAGATTTGTTTAAATTGGATACTTCTAAAACCAAGAAAACCACAGCCACACCTTGTACATTTTAATTTAAAAATATGCAATTGATTCCTTGTCTGCGTATGTCCTCTCATAATGCCTTAGGAATGTGTTGAACAGGAAAAGAAACATTATCATAACATAGTTCTAGTCGCCAGCTCTGTTAGTTGGCTGTAGCCTGAGAAATTACAGAACTTATCAAGATTGGAATGTCTCACAGCTGGACAGACCCTTGAAGGAATCTCCTTTGGTTTCAGGGTCAGAGAGTCTACTTGAGGACACATTGTATATAAAATGTGTGATCAACCACAAACAAAAAAAAAAAAATATGTCCCCAATCATTAATACCATTTCATTTTCTTATGGCCATATCCTTCATAATTAGTCTGACCCTATATAAGTGGTGTCGGAAACAGAGAAAACAGAGAAAGCCAGGTTGAGATGACAGACATGGAACATCAGGTCATTCAGCATGAAAAATTCCATTTATTTACTCTCAGTATGTCTTCCATTAGAATCTCTGCTAACCACCAAAAGCAAACAACTGATGTAATGTCTAGTAAGTTCCACATCAGTCAGCCATGCATTAACAACACACTATAGAGTTTTTTTTACAAGTAGGAAGACCGGTGAGGCACCTGAAAGACATCAACCATGAAAAGTCCCAACATTACCACTGGCCGTGCCTCTGCATTTGTCTGGTGGACCTCACAGGATGAAGATGACGATGATGGCAGTTGTTGTCTTTCCCACACCCACTATTCAGTTCACACAGAGAATATCTGACAACACTAAATCTCTGAGTCCAATAACTTAAGCCCATTAAGTCAGTTCTGGATGTGCTGAATAGCTGAACTCTGTCTGCTCTGTGAGGAGGAGAAACACTCTTATATACACTCACTTTGGTGAGTGGACAAAGAGAGGTGAACTTAGTCATTAGAGTCATCACCCAAACTAATAGCTCTGATTTGTATGCAAAGCAAACTAAAGCTGTGGTACACAGGCTGGTCATGAAAAACAGCAGTTGGTATTTGTTTTTTAAATAACCTATTATGAATATGTAGTCTGAGGGTTAAACAGAAGAATCTTAACTACACGCCCATGTGCCTTTATGTTACACATTTCATAAGATTATACATGAGCTAAATAACAACATAAATCAGCTTATAGTTCATTGGACTTGCATTTCCAAGATCAACACCACAGCTAATAAGCTTATCAGCTGAGCCATAGCCTTGACAGATCCAGACAATATATACAGAGTCAACATTCCTTTAAAAGGTCAAACCAACATAACAAACAAATGTTTAACGTTTATCAGCTTTTTCACACACTGACAAAACGAACTAATTCACTGAAGATTACAGGTATTGATATTTGCAAATCATCTCACAAATGGCAACACTTAAATTGTCTCTTTAATTATTATTTTCTTTACTTTGTTGGACAAAATACAAGTAAAGAGTAAATCCCAAGAATAAAACATATCTTCTAACTTCTTTTCCGTTTTCTACAGAGAAACATAGATTTGCCTAATGTAGACTCCTATGACATTTTACAGTTTTAGTGCATGTTTGACCTTATTTATAAAACTTGCTACTGTCCATTGCCAAGGAATTACACATTCAAGATTTACAACATAAAAATACCTTCCAGTATGCAAGGGGCGGGCAGAACCAGAATTTGTGTATATAGGGATTGAACTTGATGTTGTGATTGTGGGAGAAACAAGACCAACATGTTCTTCTCTGTTCTATTCCTAATATTGTTAGAATAAAACCCATTAACAAAAAACAGGATGAGGGATCTGCAGTGTCTACCAAGAAGTTAGCCAAGATTAACCAAGTGCTATGCTTTCATCCACAATGGACAAAGTAAAACAGGATGCCACTCTGTTGTCTCACATGGATATCATCACTTGTGTTCCAGCAAAACACAAACCAAGGCATTGCTGTGTTATTTAAGAGCACTAGATATTGCTAAATGCTGCATGTGATCAAAAGTCACATGCAACAAGTCTGAAAAAGGAAAAAAAAAATATGGACTTCAATTTTAAAAAAAGACTTCAAATCAAAACAATCTTCCTTCGATAATCAAGTTATTAACATACCAGATTTGTTGTCGTGGAACTGAAAACATTTCACACTTCATCCTGGTGCTCGAGTTCTGAGCTCTGGTGGATTCATCTAATTCCTTCTGACATCTTGACATCTTCCCACCTGGCTGGCTTGGATGACATTAGACTGACTTTTGGAAGGTGCAGTGTTATTGCCAGGGAACTGCAAAATGCTCTCACTGTAAGCCATGACCTGGGGCTGCCAACACAAATCATATCAAGAGCAGAAATCGCAAAACAAAATGTGACTGGGCCCCAGCTCTGCTTTGATAGCAGACAGAGCTGAAGTTGTCTGTCATGGCTTCCAGCCCAAACTGCACTTTATCAGGCTCCACTGACCTTCTAAAACCTGGGATATTCTGTTTAAGGGGCAACAACAAGGCTGGTGTGAAAAAGTAACAACAGTAACAAAAAGAGTGACATCTGAGAAATGGAGTTGATTTTGGAGATGGAAAGTTTGTGTGTTACGTCAAACTGAGTAACAAGACTGCAAATTGTGTGTGTGTACTCCTTAACCTCGAGGTCACACCTGTTACCTAGCAGAAGCCCTGGCTCAGGGCCAAGGGTTGAGGTCAAAGGTCAGGGAGTCACATGACACTTCCTTCACATAACTGTTTCAGGAACAACACCATTCACTCTGTCAACTACACAATCACCTATTATGTGTGTCAGTGATTTTTATCCAATTTTTCTATCAAACACATAAGCTGCATTAAGTCCCAAATCAAAGTCATCTGACGATCTCTCAACTAGCTCTGAATGTGTAACAGGAAAACAATGAATACAGTGAAGTGGAATCAGTTATGACAGGGTCCCAATGTGAAGTATTAACTATTCAAATTTCTAAAATAGTTAAATAAGTAGGTAAAATAGTTTTTTTTTCTAAATTGGATACAGAATAACTGTAATACTAGCAGTTTGGTAATTGCCAAAACATTACTGAAATGGCCGAAAGTACTCTGTTGGACCTCGTTCTTCTTGGCTGCTCTTCCAGTATCGGTATTGAGATTTTTAAGCAGATATCAGATCAGTCAATCAAGTCATTATTTCAGTATTGAAATTCCTTACCACACAAATACTGATAGGCTTCAGTCCAGGCGAAGGTTTGGGTCTTTCAGATCTTTCTGGCAAACAGAAACTACTTTCTTGCCAATTCACAATACAAAGGGGCACATTTTTAATTTCAATGTCCTGCTATTTCACCTTACGCCTCGGGCCAGTGAGTCACCTACAATAGTCCTTAACTGCACAATACAGGTCCATTGTAATAGAAACTGTAATTTACTTTGTCACATTTATGTTATCTCTTCATCCCCACTCAGGGTTTCCCCTGGATTCCTGGAGGATTAGATTGCTATGGCTTCCCCCCCCCCCCCCCCCCCCCCCCCCCCCCAACCCCCCCCCCCCCCCCCCCCGCCCCCCACATAAAACTGGACTATTATCATTATAAGATTTTGATAAATCAAACAAAGGTTATTGTTTGTCATTATACACACTGAAATAAGGAAATAGGAAAAGTTAAACAGCTGATGTCAACTGATGTAGTGAGCCTAAATACTCATAGCACTCCTTTTAACATCCGAGTGATGACTCAGTTGGTGCTCACAATTTGTGCCATTTACAATAGCAGTGGTAAATTCTGACCGATCAGAGTCAGAGATCAGAGATTTTCTCGACCCGCCTTAATCATCTGAGTGTGGCTGCTTGGTAAAGTGTTCTTTTTTTAAAACTTGATACAGCTCAGCGTCCCAATGACTGAATTACTGCTGTGAGTTGATTACTCTTGCAAAACCAATTTTTTTGACAGTTAACATCGTTCAGATGTTCAGACTTCTTTAACGTCCTCATCTCTGACAGGCGTCGCTCTTGGCTGGTTAACAGATTTTTTCCCTGGTTAGTTTTTGCTGTATAGACGTCAGGAGATGAGAACTCATCTTCCCCCATTACGAATTAATTTTTTCTGTGGTAGAAGAAAATGTTCCAGTAGACTTCAGAGAAGTGGATAAAACAAACTTCAATATCGACTTTGACTGGCTGTGTGACTACGCTTTAGTTACACAACGTTGCCAAAGAAAAGAGCCATTGTTTTTTGCATTCATAGTTTTGCTTTAAATCTACGTCCTGTGCACATCACAGACACATCCACTGTACCTGAAGGTAAAATACTGTGCGTTCTTTAACTTAGCTCACTATAGCCTAACAACATAAGGCTACTAACCAGTGATCTAATATTTTGAAAAAGCACAAAGTTGCACTGCTATTTGTCTTCAAAGGAAATACATCAACATGTTTGGAAAGGTTGAAGAAAAATCTTAGCTCATATTACATTGAAAACCGTGATCCCTCACTACCAACGGTTACAGACCGTAGCACGGATCAGTATCCCAGCACTGAATGTCTGGAAGAGACAAGCAAATAGGTGGAACGTAGAAACAATACTTCTGTCCTGTGACTGCCATAAAGATCACGTCATGAACTCTTCTGACCACTGATGCACGTATCCTCTTTCAGAAACACTGGGAACTTCTCGTGGTCCGGCATAACCAAAAGATCAAAACCAACACAAACCATGATCTTCCTGTTGTTCTCCACAAAGAATGTCCGCTATGTACAAGTTTGATAAATGTAGGAAACACTCAGACAAATATTTGCCCCACATAC
The DNA here is from genome assembly GCA_016785235.1 of Pseudorhombus dupliciocellatus. Classification (NCBI taxonomy): domain Eukaryota; kingdom Metazoa; phylum Chordata; class Actinopteri; order Pleuronectiformes; family Paralichthyidae; genus Pseudorhombus; species Pseudorhombus dupliciocellatus. The sequence goes on from JAFBJW010000118.1 coordinate 1,139,904, forward strand.
TTTCGGGACTTGTCCCTCCCCTAGATTTGCCCAGGTGAGGAAGTAACAATGTCAGACGCTGGCCTCTGCTGACACTGTCAACTCACTGAGTGGTAGTCAAAACAAGAGCAAGGAGCAAGTACAAACAAGAACTGGCAAAGTACAGTTGAACTACAGGTGAACACACAATTCAATTTTCAATGGACTGAGGTTTACAGTGGAAATGGACTTCAACTTTCACAAGCCTGAACTTGTGACACTGAGGACGGACTGACTTTCACTTACACATTCTTCACATACACAAAAGCTCAGTAGTTTTACAACTCAAGAAAAATAACAGATTCTGTGCATTTCAGCCGAATCCCATTTACAAGTGTCTGATGCCTGATGCTTCATCTCCAAAGCTAAACATATTATGTAAATCATATTAAGGCCAGCCCTCACAGCCCTGCCAGCATTGGACCCATACTGTTCACATGCAGCATAAAACCTCAATGTCATCCCTGCATAAAAACTTATCTCCGTCATGAGTTTTTCCCCTGAGAAAATTAAACACAGCACTGAGAGGGTTTGCAGAAAACATGTTGAAATCAGGTCTTGGGCTAAAAAAAAGATGACAGAAGAGGTTGAGTCACTAAAGCTTTAAGAAAAGAAGTAGAAGTGAATAGATCCCTTTCGCCTAGATTGAACACACATTATACCTTTAACTGCATAACCTAAAGGGATCATGTGGACAATGACTTGATATTTGTAGTCCTATCATAGATCAGGAACCTAGCTCAGAATGTTTGGAAGCACACAGTGGCATTCATATATATTTACTCCTACTTGGTCACAGTGGAAAACAAAACAACAACAACAACAATAATAATAATGAAACAGTGTGAGGGATCAGTCGTCCATCAACACTGAGTAAACCACTTGCACATTCATTGACGTTTGCGTCACATAACTCGGTGCTGGCACGTGTTGTGCAGGAAGCAGAGACCGCTTCCCACTGCTCCCACTCCTCCCAGTATGTTGCACTAACATTTAGAATGTTATAGTAGTTCTCACGAACCAGCATCTCTCGGAGGACCCGTGAGGAAGACCCCCGGAGGGCCCCGTTGTGGTGTGGTAGTGAGACAGTCTGTCCTGCTCTGCAAACACAAGTTCTGTCTGTGTGTGTGTGTGTGTGTCCAAACCCGGCGTGCGCTGAATTAACTTTGGTGCAAAACCAAAACACGGACACAGCTCGTCCCTCGGTGTGACAGCGGCAGCAAACCCGCAGCCACGCTACGAACAGCGGCCACTTCTGCAAACTTCTCGCAAAAACGTGACATTTGGCGCAAAAGCAGCAACACGGCGCAGTTAGCTCGTCGCTAAAGAGGCTGCGGCGCAAACTGCAACTCGGCAGACTGAGGTGAAGTGGCGAGACTTGTGGCTGAGACACTTTCAATTTTGGGGCAAAGGAAAAAGCTCCGAGCTGAACTTTTCTCTTACCCTCCACACGCCGAAGACGGTCCGCCCGCTGCTACCGCCTCTCAGCAGACATTAATCCCGGCCGTGACAGCGTCGTGCTCGGCACGAAGGAGCAGAAAGACTCCGTGTGTGTGGCTCCGCTCCTCCTCAGTGTCTGAGAGTGTTTGAATACACGGCTGCTCTTCTCTCTCTCTCTCTCTCTCTCTCTTCGTGGCCGCAGCAGTTTTTTCCACCAGAGGGACGCGGGAGCGAGCGCCCTGGGATTCTGGGCCAGGACTACGTCGCGTGAGCGCGCAATTTACAAGGCACGCCAGATCGTCTCCAATGAAAATGAGAAAACATTAAATATGCAAGTAGGCGATTCATGTTTAATTATATGATTATTTTTTATTGATACAACAACAACAACAACAACAATAATAATAATATTAATAATAATAATAGTGGTGATGTTTATAATGATAATAATAATAATATGTTGAGCACTTATTTATAAAGCTATAAAAATCCAGTGGTGGCTGCTGACATCTGGTAAGGTCTACGGTTTGTCGGCATCCTTACCAGTGCAGTGAACTTGAAAACTTTCAAGCAATATTCACAATCTTGTCTTTCATTTCATTCATTCTTTAGATCAACTCAATGTTTATGGTGCTGTCAACTGCTTGTCACAGTCTTGAAGGTTTCAAATTACAAGTCTTCCATTACTGTGTTACAGAACTAAAGCTTCATTCATTCACATGTGTTTCTTGATGACTTTACAGCATTCATGGAATTTATCATCACGAAGGGACACTCACTTAGCTGGAGCTAAGTAGAGAGTCACTACACTAAATATCATCGGTCAGATTTTGAAATGACATGTTGCTGACAGTTCTGTAGTTGCATTGGCATTGCTGAAGCCAAATCAGCTGCAACCAAAGGTTGGATAGCCTTTCTGTTTCCATACACGTGGTGTGAAACAATATAATTTGCTGCATTTGTGCCACTTATGATGCAAACAGCGCGACGGTGAGATTAGACATTTTTGGATAGGCCCGAACAAGCAAAAGTTGACGATAAACTTTTTTCTCCAAAACAAAGCGAGCGTTTGTTTGTGTCAGTTGGTGAGGAGCATTCAGGGCAGCAGTGTGTCTGTAATGACATCTTCTTCCTCATAAGAGATGACCAACAAAGAGGAAATCCCCTCCTAATCCGCTGCATTCAGGTGCAGTGGGAAATGATGCATTCACAATCAAAAGCCAAATGTACATGAAAAACTCAAAATGTGGTAAATGTAATAACAAATTAAATTAGCATATAATTTGTTCCTGTTCCTGTGGACAGTCTAAACTCCAGGAGTTATACTTGTTAACATACCTTCATGAAGAGTAGAATTTGCTGGTCTGCTAAGTCTTTCCTTGAAAAAAAAAAAAGTCTAGCAGAGCAATAAACTGTATGTGTCAGACAGGAGCAACTTCAGTCTATTTAGACAAGGGACATTTACACCTTTAAAGCTTGGACATAAGAGTTTATGAGGAGACTGTGAAGGCAGCACGCACTTGGGAAGAGGAGGAGGAGCCCAGCCAGTGCTTGACATGTGGGAATGACTCAAGTTTTTTTCACATTCCAAGCATTGTTTCCTCCTCCTCCGCCTTCTCCCTGCTCCAGTCTCAGGCACGGAGGCCAAGGATTTTCCAGGGCTGGGGAGGGGGGAGAGAGACGGAGCAGATGATGGATCAAGGAAAAGGAAAGATGACTCGCACTTTCCTCTTTTGCCATTTTAAGAGTGACTCTCTCTTCACCAGCTAAATAAATGAGAGTAAAAGTGGCATGGTCGTATACTTTTGAACGGTCTCTCAGGGTTGTCTACAATGTGCCTGCAGCAGGACCATACTCTACATGTCTGTAGAGATGATCTTTCAAGTCATTACCAGGTTAAAATGCAGAGAATATTCCCTCTTTTATCTTGACGACAAAGCACCACTGTCTCAGATGCATTTTTAGCTCTGTTTCTTTTGGCATGAGCCTTACTGTCATTGCTTTGTAAAGACTTGTTTTAAATCTTTAGCTGCAATAAATTAAACAACACACCCAGACACACAGTTAGGGCTCACTCTAATGCAAAATCTGAGGTCGGAGCGAGTGGGTGAGACAGGCCACTGTGAGTCAGGGTCGGCTGGAACAGATGAAGTGAAGTTCGAAGTGACTCAGAGCAACAGAGTTGAAAATGAGGACATTTTCCCAGATGATGGAAAAGGAAAAAAAGAGCAAGTCACCAGGAGGAGGCTAGTCTACAGCTGACTCTGACATCCTATCTCAACGATCTGCTCAGAAAATGAACGAGGAAAAGAAACAAAACAATTCCTGTTTGTCTTTTATGACCAGAAACAATTAGAACGCACCTGAACACAGGCAGAACAATAAAACAAAATGGACTCATTCAGAAGAACTTAAACCTGCAAAAATATGACTCAGTGTGTGAAAAGGTACAAAAAAAGGACATTGGGGCCTAATCAGAGTCATCACCTCTCACCTCAGACACCAATGTCATCTGTGGCCTTCAGCGGCAGCTCACTGAACTGAGTACTTGAAATACTGAATACTGATTCGATAAGAGAGAGATTGGTGCCATCAGAAAACTATTTAGAAATCAATAGCTTATCTCTCTGTGGATGGTATAAAGGACTTCCATAAATGTTTATTGACCCACACGAGTGAACGCACTCATAAAATACAGCTCATTGGAGCCATAATAGTGCTTGTGCCACTCAGTGCCAATTCAGCACATGACGTCTGACTCAACCTCCCTTCCTCCCTCGTCTGGTCCAGGATCTGTGGCTCTCTGCTGAAGCTGCCTCCTCTCTCCCGTGTCACCCCCGCTGCTTCTCGGGCAGCAAGCCGACCGGGGCTGCGGACGCGGCCCTTCTGAGCAGGGAGAAAGTGTTGGTACGTGGGTGATTCGCCGCAAAGACAAAACGCTGGGTGTGAAGATAGTCTGGCAAGAAGAGGGCAGGAGGAGTGACAGGACGAGGGAGGACAGCCAGGCTGCGTCTGTGATCCCAACAGTTCTTCCAAATCCTGCATCGCATTATGAAGCAGGCTCACAGGGTGCGTGTGTGTGTGTGTGTGTGTAGACTTAAATGTGAGGTGAAATGTGATAGCAGGGTGTGAGCCATTACTTTTTACATTCTATCCTCTTCTGCCTTGTTGTTTTTACAGCTTTGGGCAAACATCAAAGGAAAAAAAGGGGCTGCAGCTAAGCTAATTATGTAAATGAGCTTTGGGGCCGGCTGAGAACACTGTGCGGTACACACGAGAAAGATGATCCTACAAGTTATAAGGTAAACAACTTTAATTAGGTAGAGTGTCTCGATGGTCTCACAGCACCACGGGTGCAGTTTTATGTCTCAACGAACACAACACACAGCCTTTGTGTCTTTATATGTTTATGCGTAGCTATGCTAGCCTGAGCAGCAGGTCGGCCATGTTGGTACAGACTAAAATATCCAAACATGATCAACATGGATAGGAAAGCCAGATTGCTCCTGACTTGGTGATTATTCTTCTGTTACTCTTTGAAATGGGATAAAGTTTTGTTCACACATTTGTTTTGTTGCCATGTTCCCAGTACTTGGAGGATTTCAATTAAAGTAAGTAGACATTTATTTAAAAATCCAAAATCTATTGTTTGTGTTCCTATGAGCAGATAGAGTAACTGATATTTGGTCAGCCTCTACATTCTAGTGATCACACAGCACAGGCGGGACTGGCCCGGTGAAGCATGGACTTTGACAATCTAAATGTAAAACTGAAACCAAATGTCCAGAATATTACAGCAGTCAGCAACTGTGGATTAATAGCTGGCAGTCTCCTGTGGGATGAAAAACATCTGTTAGGGACATTGTTGGATACAACACTGGGACACGTGTGGCCACTGTGGACAGGAAGTCTCAGATGGCAAAGAGGAAACGGGCATCAGTGAATGGAAACAGGAAGAGCTCATAACCTCACACTTAAACACAAATATAGCAACACGATCGCTGGCCGGCTCCTCATCAAACAATGGGCACGGTGGATTTGACGATCTGATTTACTGAAGCAGGATTAACAGCAGAAGTCATTTTGTAGCTCATTCAGCTGTTCAAGACTAACACGAGGACGAGTGGGAAAATACTCGAACCTGATAAAGCCGCTGATTGTTTCTCACAGCGTCAGGCAGCTCAGTGTCTGTGAATGAGCCACAGAACACAAAGCAATTTGCGTCCCTCTCCAGATCCAGTAAATTACAGCCGAGCTGCTCAATTAACTTAACCACTCCAAATCTTCTTAACTCCACATCTACTATGAGTAAATGAGCTTAGGCGCTGACCAAGCACAATTCCAAACAGGGATGTATTACAGCAGATTAGCCACGTACTTTCTATTTGATAGAAGAGGCTCGCCATCCAGTCTCAGCTGGCAGAAGTTAGTAGATCTGTGTGACTAATCACAAAGTGGAAATGCAGCATTTCCTTAGCCAAGGACTCAAAATAACAGCTTTAATATTTGTAATGCAAATTTAAAACGCAATCTGAGAGAGATTATTTTTAGCACTTGGATCTGAGCACTGGCACCTAGTGGATCTAATTTTAGATTATCATCTTAAACGCACTTCCTGAAAGTCATGAACCGATCCAAAGAAAGCGAACTCTCACATGATGTAAATACATTTATTGAAAACACAGAAACACATTTTCACAGAGACAGTAAAACAGAAATGGCACGTTTCTCTTCAGCGGAACATGAAAACAGAAGGTCTGCTTACATCTTTTGGAAATGGTGAACCCAAGCCCACAGACAGATTTTCCTTTGATCAGATACACACTGTAAGACGGTGGTTTGGATATTGTTGTGGAGGCATTTTGATATAAAAGGACAGTGAAAGACAGAATAGGAGCAAAGAATGACAGAAAACCATTTTATTTCCAGTTGTCTGATTATTTTATGACACAGACATTTCTATTTCATGTAAAAAAACAAAAAACAAAAAAAAACCCAATAAATAAATATGAACGGCTACATCACCTACATCACTTTAGCAGAGTAACAAAAAGTCGGTTTAACGTTGCGATGACGGACAGCGTGAAGGAGCAAGGCATCAAACTGGAAACGGAGTCTGCTAAAAGTCGCTTGAACCATCAAATCAGGTGGACTCTGTCCCAATTATCTGGAGGAGAAGAGAGAAAAGCATTATGACTGATTCCTTCCTGAAGTTAGACTTATCCAGCAGTGTTGCATAAATCGAATCACTATCAGAACAGATAATACATATGGCCTGAGGTCTTTTCGCAAATGTAATAATTGTTATTCTCGTATGACGAGCCTTTTGCCTTCATTTTACATTTTAAAATGTGCTATATAAATTAAGACATGACAAAACCATCCACACGACAATGTGTTTGGAATAAAGCGTCTGTTACCTGTCCAGACGGTTGACGACGTCTCTCACAGTGTTGATCAGATTCTCGTGTTCTTGCGGGTTACTGACGATGATGCTGTGGAGCTTCTTCATGTAAGAGTCAACGCTTTCAAGAGTGGGCGTCTCTCCGCTACCTGCAGGACAACAAGCATGTGACGTCAACAAACGAGTTTCTCAGGCGTGTCTGTCAGATAAAAGCTGCGTGTGGACTGAGAGCGAAGGTTAGATGTTGTTAGTGATAAAATATGATACCCTACGATGATGGTGTTTTTATTGACTTATTTACTCATGCATTACGCACCATGCAGCCTCCTTACTGCAAAGTTGAATCAGATATTTTTATTTGTAAGAAAGAAAACAAGTAAACAACAACTGGACTGATGTGGATGTGATGTGCATCAGGGCAGAACAAATTAGATCTAAATGTCTTTAACATTGTGAGATGTGCCATTCTAGTCACAGCTGATGTTTTTTCTTTGAGCAACAACAAGGAACGTCCTGACACTGGACCAATGATCCAAACTGTCTGGGTTAAAGGACAATCGTGATCTCCTTTAAATATTTCCAAATCTGTCAAATACAGCTAAACAAAATTAAAAAGTTCAAATGAATGGCACAATCACGAAACATAAAACAAAGATCAGCCACTCAGAGGAAACGTGCTTACACTCAGAAGAAGCTTTGATGTTGGCGGTTACTCGTTTATTAATGCTTTTTCCTGAACAGAATGTGCGTAAGTGTTTCTCTGGGGCTGCGTCTAAATGGCTGTGGCAGTCTTCTTGCCACCGTCAGGCTCGTGAAATACTTCGAGCAGCGTCGTGTCAATTTGTGCTGCAGGCACAGTCGCTGCGTGGGCAAGAAACCTCAAATAGGTGCGGAAGAAAGAAAAATGCAAGAGCTCAGCAGAGATTTTGAATGATAAAACAGGTATGAACAGAGGGGGAGCACATTCCATAAATTCAGGTTGAAGAGATTACCTAAGAAACAATCTGCTCTCCATTCATGGCTACATTATTATTTATGCCTCCCCATCCTAGTGTGTGACTCAACCGATATGTTTGCACAGTGTGTTTGTGTCTGGGGATGGATTTCTGCTCAGGGAAATCAAATCAATACTGGTTTATAATGTGTTTTGATCAGCATCAGCACATCTTAAGCCCAAGAGCCACACAGCAAACTTCCAGAGATTAAAGCCGAGCTGCACTATTTCGTTGAGTCACACTCAGCACAATATTGATACACGAAGAAGCGCTTTTATTTCTGTATCAAAACTGACAATCCGAGTCGGCACGCAAACGCATGAGATGATATCAATGATATCAGCAAATGTCTGAAATGTCATCTGGGATGCTGTTGAGTGACTCGTCAACTATTCAAAGTTTTTATGACCATTATAAAAGAAAACTATATAATTTCACCCTATCCTCACTGACTTATCACATGGATTGTTGTGTATATATTGACTTCAGTTTGGCTGTCTGTTCCCACCTGGCAGAGGGACAGTTGAGAAACTGGAGGCGAGCGCCTGGCGCAGGGTCTCCAGGTGCTGGTGGAGCAGCCCGTTGCGTCCCCTCTCTTGCATCACATCGCCCTCCAGCCTCTCCACCGCGCCGCGCATGCTCTCGACGTGCTTCTGCAGAGCTGCGTTACGCTCCTCGTACTCCATGTTGGTCTTACGCAGCTGCCGCATCTCGGCTTCACGTGCTGTTGAGGGAAACACACAGGAACAGGAATGCAGGCCGATCAAAAGAGGAGTCTAGAGAGATGAGGCAGCGAGCGCTGAACTGCTGGGCTCATCATGAATTTTTAATTTGCTCTAAGAGGAGTGTTCATTTTAGGCTTTGGGCTTCACTATTCTGGGACCATGCAGCACTGTAAAATAAAGTTGTGTTTGGGGCAGAGGAGCCCTGTGTATGGAAACACTTAGGACAAAAAGAGTCACGGCACACAAAGTGCACAGCAGCGCCAGGCTCCGTACCTTTGCTGTGGTTGAGGAACTCCTCGGTGAAGATCGGGATGTCAAACACAGTTCTGTCCTTCCCTTCTGCATCCTTCTGTTGGCAGCCACAGACAGTGAGAGGGAAGGAGGTAAGAGGAATGCTGAATCCACTTGGCAACACAGACTGACAGCGAGAGGCGGCCATTCATCTTGCTGGAATGTTGGCGGCCCGGTAAATTGATTTCATATCTGGCCCCAGGGGAAATCCAGTGATACAGTTTAAGAAATGAGGAGGCAGAGGTATTTTCCTCTGTGGTGCTGCTTAAGGTTCATTGATTCGAGGTTGGTTTGCAACATATTGAATTAAAAAGAAGCACAATGGTCGTTCCCTCCTCTGAAGGACTGCACCCCCCCTCCCCCCCTCCCTGCCTTAACTCCAAACATACTGAAATGAAATGGTGTGTCCTTTGAAATGTAAAAGGAAAAACCCTGGTTTCCCCACAGGAATGGAATTTCCAACGGAGTCTCCTCGGCTCTAACCCTTCAGAGAATCCTGAGGAAACCTCTTAATCACATGCAGAACTTCACAAAAAGGAATTCCACACATTAGTAGAAGCCGAGTGTTTGGACCACCATCACCATCACCAGAACAGATGAACCCAGCTCTGCTGACACAAACACAGATTTGCAGGCTGAACTTTCAACAGAACAAACACCTCAATCATAGATGGGTATTGTTCATTATTTCCTTAGACACTCAGGGGTAAAAACTCAGCTATGTTATGAGAGTTAGAGGAGGTTTCTTTACTTAATTAAAAATGATATTTCTCTCTTCAGGAGAGTGCCGGTGTGTGTGAGGAGACAGGAAGGAGCTACTGACCTCATGAAGAGCTTCGTTGGCGACCTGGTGTCCAGCCTCTGGAGAGGAAGGACAGGGTTATTAAAGAGGACAGCAGATGAGTGTTGTGTTGCATGAATTTATCACACTGTGAAATGCTAAAACAACCAAAACTAATCCAAAATATCAGGTCTCCTTTTAATACTGCAAATCAACTCTTCTTTTTTTTTTTAAACCGGGGCTGATCTGTTTGTGTCATCAACATTTTTGATACTTAAACAGAGATTTATGCAGCGGAACAAAAAGGGGAACAGGTAACACAGACCATGTGTTGGGAGAGCAAAGTCACGGCTCCTCGTCTCCAGGCCCAACTATCACTTCTAACCTGAACTCCTCTGAACTTGTCAAGTATCCACTTCGCTTGCCATGTTTCCACAGACCGAGCGAAGCTAATGAGGATTTCTGAGCTGCTACACACAACACTGGAACATATTTTAAGCGTGTCGTCAGTCAAAATACTGAAGTTAGCAGACATTAGCATATACAAAACTTTTTTCACATGTGAGCAACTCTCCACTAAGTCTGCTGCATTCACAGCAGCCGACTCGGCAATGTCCCTCATGAAGGTGGTAATAAGTCAATTCTGATGCATATTTCACGTGTTCTTGTTTACAAGACATCGACACCAGCGTCAGCTGTTGTCACCCGAACGTTTGGTTGTCTTTCTAAGCACGCCACTTTGTCAGTTTGTTTCATGACGCCGCTACATCATCTATGCACCCAATACTTTGCACTGAATTCAGCAGACAGTATCCTGCTGTGTTCTCACATGGGTTCATACAGACATTATCCAGAGTTTTAAATAGGGGCTGGCAGGAGAAACTGTTAAGCTACTGACTTGCATGGTCACATAGGACCCCTCCGTAGATTATCTGGGGTTCAGCGCATGTCTGAAAGCAGCTTTGGTAAGCTAACACCTTACTCATGAGTGTCTTGAACAGAAATGACAACATACTGTGCTGCAGTGTAGAAACTGACATTTGATTACGCCAAAAAAGTTGTACTGAAGAGTTTATTCTCCTTCAAGTCTGTGTCAAATACCCTGGAGAACAAATCAAGCTGTCAAAGCTGCCAGTGGGGCCGAGGAGTGCAAACACTGACAGAAAAGTCACCTTCATTGGGTAGAGAGAGAGACAGCAAAGGGTTTTTCATAATCACACAGTGGAACTGAATCACAGTCCATAGCTGTAGTTTAGAAAGACTTTATACACTGTGCCTGTACCCCACCTTTGCGAGTTTCGATTTTTGGAAGTTCCTAAATGCTCATTGGGGTCATAGTTACACAAGGATTTGCTCTCAGTTTACACTCTATTGTGTACAGTTTTACCAAACCCAAGTTTTTAAATTGCCCAGATTTTTAGAGCTGTGGTGAGAACTCTCTGTCATCACTACCGCACAGTCGATTATTCACTGGTGTCAGTTTGACCTACATTTCACTTCGGTCAAAGCGATGTCATGTGACTCCTGTCCATCATGCAGCCCATTCCTGACAGAGAGCACGGCCTCAGCTGTCTGCAGAGCTGCGGCTCCACAGCTGAGTGTTCATTTCTGTATGCCTCTTTACTATTTAATAACATAAAGGCATTTCGTAATACTTGGTGTCAGCTGTACTGCAGTAAATGCAGCTGATTACAGATTCATCGTATCTACTAATCCCAAAAATCTGTGTCTGTGGAGAACTATTCAGATCAGCCTCACACTTGGCATGTGTATTGTTAAAGGCCTGAGTCAAGTGACGTGATTTTAAATAACACACATTATTGTTGGCTCACAGTGCAGGTATTACACTTTACTGTTGGAGGCTGACTTACCAACCTGCTGCCTCTGTAACCAGAACTCACCTCCCCTGTGCCGCTTGCCCTTTTGCTTCTCTTGGACCTTCCTGGTGAAATGTTTGTAGGCCTCTGTCTTCTGGTACTTCTCCAGCTCCCTCATGTACCGCTCCTTATCTCGCTCTGCCTCCTCCAGGTATCGCTGCAGGGATGAGAAGGTGAAGGTGGAGTCAAGCCCAGTAGCTCAAAAATGAGATTTGGTGAACATGGAGGATTGTGCGGGAGATGACACGATGACTGGAAGCAATTACACCTAAAAAGGTTTATTCCTTTCAATAGGTGGAAATTTCCAGGGTTAATAACATAAATTCAATCTTTTACACATGCTCGCAAACAACATGAGAAGTCCACAGATACGGGATCATCTGTGTTTCTCTGTGTGAAACAACAATTTAGATTTTTGTTTATTCACATTCGACCATGTTTTGAAAGGTAAGTGTTCTTTCTCTGTTCATAAAACCCTTGAACAGGTTTTTCTCAATCTTGCTGCAGTGTGGGATCCTGTCAGGGACGTCCTCACTGACCTGCTTCTCCTCAGGGGGCAGCTTGCTCCACTCGTTGCCCAGCATCCTGGTTATCTCGGGGAAGGGCACGTCTGGACGCTCTGCCCGTAGCTGCTCCCGTCTGTCGTTCATGAAGCGAACGTAGCCCGTCAGGGGCGCTTTGGGTGCGTTGCTGTCCTTCATTGGCTTCTTCCTCTTCCTCCCCTTGGTCCAGCTGCCACGTCGGGGCTTCTGCAGAGATAACAAAAACAGATTTGTTTTGAAGGTTCAGGGAGCCAGCCTCCCAAGTCACACAGCGACTGGACATTCTTGGGAGTTTGAATAGGAAAAACTGCAAAATGTGTTATTTGATATCTCCGTGCTGAGCTCCAACCTCGTCTCCGTTCCTCTGGCTGTTGCCGTCGGCATTGGCTCCAGGAGAGCCTGTCTGCTCCTCCATCACTACTGGGGCGATCTACTGGAAAACAATGGGACATGTCAGAAGAGCTCATACTAGCATATGAGCTGGAAGGATCTGCGAGTACTAAAGCTAATGTATCTAGAGGAGGCAAATACACAACATGGAGCCTAAAACTGCTGAATAAGGAAGGTGGCTGAAGGATTTTGAGAACGGTTTTGGATTGAGGTGTGGACCAGGGAGATTCCCCAGACAGGAAGTTCACGTCAGACAACTCTTTCAACAGCTGCGTCACATTTGTGAATTTATGCCAAACTCCTCCTTTCCTTGGCTGGTCACGTTTCCTCACATAGAAATGTCTCGCAGCGATCAATCATTACTGAGCGCGTCAATGGGAAAACACTCTTTCAAACTATCACAAAAAATGAGCTTAAAATACAATTTTCATTACACAAACATGTATAATATTATAATATAATAGTTCACTCTTAAACCACTTCAGAAAACATGACATCTATTTTAAAAAAATAATCAACAGAGCATCTATATGAGCAGTTGCTGCTGACTCAGTGTAGTTTTGAGCTCCTCGTTGACCCCTCCTAAATCATTATGTGGGAAGTGAGCCTCTGTATCCTGGATGTGGTTTCTGCCTCTCCCCCGCCACTAACTGCTGTGGGAAAACACACAGAGGAATTAGCCATTCCACCACAAAAAAGACTGCTTGGGAGGATAATGTGTGGGTAACCCCCCAAGGGTTGTGTTGTTAGTGTCTGAAGTCAAATATGATTGTGTTTGTAAGAGATCCAGCAGGACTGAAAGATACCCAAGCTAACTGATAATAATAATAATAATAATAATAATAATAATATTTGTTCAAGAATTTCAAGCCGTAATGAGTTGGTTCACCTGTCAGTGCACAGGGAAGGAGACTGGGGAGTTCTCTTCAAATCGAGATATATTGTATATTGGCAGAAATATGAAAAGAATGTGACCCAAGGAAGGCTTGAATGATTCCATCTGAACCTTGGTGAGCACATTGATGTGTAAGCCAATTCGTATACTTGTATTATCATTCTTATTTATGGTCGGTATTAAAGATTTTGACTTAATTTATTGCCCAGAAAATATATCCATTTAACTGTTCCTCCATCCTTCTATCAACCTCACCCAGTAAATGGTGAAGTGGCTCTTGGGTCCTTTAAATGTGCAGCTGCAGGCTGTGGTCCAGTAATCCTTGCACTACTGAACCACAGTACTACTACTACTACTACTACTACTACTACAAATAATAATAATAATGATCTCAAAAGCATCATAAAGAGCATTAGAATATAGCATTAGAATAAAGACAATGCAGTAGCGCCCTCTGCTGGATGAAATCGACTAGAACACGAATCAATGACAATTTGAATAGAGATGAACGTGGAGAATTGAACGAACATTAACACGTGGTTTCACGGATTCAGGTTTTTTTTCTTCTTTTTTTTAGATTGAGACTTTTCAACTCAGTTCAGTGTATTTACATGAGTGCAGCACGGTCTGGTATTTGCATGTCTTTATTCTACACTATTACTAGAAGGAATATTAACCGACAGACATGGACCAGACCAATTCCATGAGCTAGATTAAACACAACAACTAAAGATAAAATATGTTATATGTGTGACGTCCACTGATATCCATCCGGGCTGTTGGTTCAACCCGAAATCAAAATCTAACGTAACGTGTGAGGAGCTAGCAAAGCCGCACAGCTGTTAGCTAGCGGTGCTTCAACATCATCAACCACAACAGCTGCGACATGCCATTTCTGTTATTTCTGTGCTGCAGCCACACTCCTGGCCGTAACACGCACTGACGCCACCATTTGTGAAAAGACAGCCATGATTAAGTTAAGTAATTACAAGGAACAATGGCCAAGCACACGTATGTTAGAGATCTGAGCTAACAGCTAGCCGTGCAGCTCGCTAGCTTTAGCCAGGAGCGGGGGAGCTAACGTCGCACTTGGCTCTCTCTCGTTAAGATGCGGCTGTAAGCATTAATGAAGGACGCATTTAATATCGACAGAGGAACAATAACCGATGGAAACGAACCGTGTCTTCAGGAAAGCTGATCGCTGTCTGTCCAGGTGCTTTTCCTAATCAAAACAATGCAGCTGCTCCTTCCTAGACACTGGGCACAGAAAAGACACGTCACGTCCTGTTTACATTTCACATTCGTCCTCTGCCTCTGTGTTTTGGTATGCTGTCACGGTTGAGCTTGCACTTAATCGACGTCATCAATGAAATAAATGAAACAAAATAAAATACCGCCATTGCAAATGTTAACGGAAACAAACACTAAAAAAGCCAAATGAATGCCACCGCCACTCCAGCAAGCCGCTCTATACGGTCTACTTCTGTCCGCTGGTGGGTTGGTGCTCTTCTTCTACTTCTTCTATCCTTTAGGACATTACTTCCCACTACTGGTAGCTTTGAGTACATGCTTTTTTCTGCTTTTTTTTCTTTTTGAAAATTTTAAAGATTATTTTGACACTATATTGTTCCAAAGCAGATCATTTTAAAGTATCCTTGTATAGTCTATAGTATTTGTACAGTGAGCCCCAATAGATTGCGACTGACTTTCCTCCCTTCCTTCTATTCTAAAGAAATGAAACTGAGTTTTCTTTGATACGAACGCTGCCATCTTGGACCGAAGAGGTCATTTGGAGTCAGAGAGTGCGTTGTAGAATAACAGGTCCTGCTGAAACACAACCAATTGTGAGTCAGTGTCTGCTGTTTTGTCTGTTTTCATGATGCACAATTTTTACTTTAGAACTGCGAGAACATAGCAAACATATCATCCAGGGTGCAGAGCAGGTATTTAGAATTTTAAATTTTTTTTCAAACTAAGGAAAGACAGAAACAATGTTTGAGAAAAGTTTATTTGATGTGTCCTTTGACTTGCTGGTCCATGTCCCACCGCTAACATGGAGGAGGCAGACATAGGTTCTGACCTATACTGCGGCCAGCCACCAGGGGGAAAATAAGATACTTTAGATTCACTTTTGTGGAGCTGTCATGTTGTCCAGCATTGTATACAGTCTGTCATTATCCCACTTCATTTTGAAGCCTGTCCCCTCTCTCTGTAACTGTGAGTGAAAGTTTAATTGCCTCTGTCAGTCCTACACACTTGTCCAAACAGCTCCAGCAGCATATTGACAGTCCTCTCTGTGGTTCAGTCAACAACCTCTGTGAACAGTCAGGTGATTATGTTGTTCCTAACATTCCCCATACCGTCTGAAATAATTCTATTAATTCAGCTCCACACACAGACTCTGCTCTGCAGCCTTTTGGACTAAGGTCTTAACATTTTTTGACCAAAGAGAACTTCACACTGTCAATGTTTTGTTGACAAACAGGATAAAAAAAATAAAGCTTCCAACCCGTCACCTTAATAGAGAGCAAGTGACTGAGACAGATCAGGAGTAATACTTTAATTCCAAATTAACAGATGGCAAATCAGCAGCCAGGCGGGAGTAAGCTAAGTGTAGCTGCAGTCTATATTAATCTGTGATTGCAATCTCATTGCAATTATCGGGAGTTAATCCAACCCAGTTCTCAGGCTCATTACACACAGGTTCCACACATCCACATGTTGTGCAGAGCAGAAGATAAAGTCTCAAACCAAATGAAAGCTGAAAGCTGCACCAAAGGGCCCTGCAGCTTTGTGCACCACGGAGACAAAGGCATCTGCACTGTGTCACCATGTTAAGGACATCAGGAACTTTGAGTTTCTCACCAACAAGCAGTCGTACTTGTGTAGGAGATGCACATGGACTTTACCCTCCTATAACCTCACTGTTTCTGTTAATTGTTTTCTTCATTGTTTTTATTGTATTTATTGTTATTTTTACCACTTGATTGTCAGGTGACGTTGAGTGCCCAGAAAGCCTACAAATAATATTGAGTATTATTATTATTAGTATTACTTGAAAGAGGGGCAGTGCATAATTGCACATGTCAATTATGAATGAATTGTGCATCTAATCTTAGCAGTTGCACAATTTAACACATTATTTCATGAAATGATATCAAGGTGACATCACCTCTATCATATGATCATACATGATTTGTATTTATTATCATTATGTACCTATTATGTAGATATGTTTAAGAGCTGTGTCTATATAGTCTGAACTATGCATGATGTAGACCCTCGTAATTGAATTTGAACATTAAAAAAAGGTCATAATGCAATTTGGTGCATTGAATTGAGAATATAAGATCCAAGTTGGTGGATTCATATTCCAACAGGTTTTAGCAGCACAAAGGATTTCTAACTGTGAATAAGCCTAATATCTGTATGGATACACAAACAGTATTCACTGTCGATCAATGGCGACTGCTTGTGTGGAACGTTTTACCACACACCCAAACACAGACTTGTTTTGTTTACTTGTATATGAAGGCTGTCTGATTTATTTTTCCCAGGGCAGCCTTATTAAAAAAGAAAGAACAAGGAGTTCCGGCTTATACTGCCCCTGTGAGTGCTGACGGTAATGGAGTTATTGTTCTAACAGCAAATCAGTGATATTGTAATGTCCCCTAGTCAGAGTAAAAATCTATATGTTTTGCTTTTCTAGCATGGAAATCTCAACAAACACGGCGTAAAATGAGAAATAGCTTCATGAAGTTGTATATATATCATGGGAATTTGAAAGATAATTACAACAGGTACATTAAATCAGGTAAAAGAAAAAGTATCCGCTGATATATCGCTCCAAGCAGACATTTCATATCCTAGCTGTGTTAACACTCATGCATTTATGAGGTAACACCGCCGGCAGAATCCTGTCTGTCGATAAGTGGCTAGGTTGAAACACAGAAACGATGCAGGGCAGCTTCACAGCTCCCAGCAGCAGCTCGTCTGGCTTTTTTCACTCACTGGCTTGCATGAGTGGTCACTGTTTTGTGTCGCAGCTCAGCAAACAAAGTGTGGGAAACAGTGAGCCAGGTTCAATCAGCTCTGAACTTGACTCTCTTCAGGTCCCAGCAGGCCTTTAAGGGGCAGTATCCAGCCTTGCCCTCTGCCCTGCTCTTTACCTCCTCTTCGTGCCACTTCCAATCACTTGGACCAACCATGAGAAGTTTACTGCTGAGGAGAGGCTTCCTGCCACTGGGGGGGGGGGATAAATAACAATGTTTTAATAATGTGGATTGAGTGCTGGGAACTACAATTTCTTTGGAATTGGGATTCATGCTACTGTGAGTGTAAACTGGTTGTTAGCCAGCGGAACAAGAAACATCTCACTGGTGCTCAGTGCCACAGAAAATGACTTAGTGTTATGTTAGATTCCTTTAAATAAAGACACCCTCTGACTACGCTCTACAAAACAAACACCGGTTTGTATACACCAGAAAGGTGAAACTTTGTGTACAGTGATATCGAGTCCAGTCACATGAGGCTGTGATCCAATATAAATATGCATACTGGTATGTCGAGCTCTCCTGATGCCATCATAGAGCTTTATTTCCCGTTGTATAAAGGTCATGCTTGCACCACAGCCTCCTCCTATAGAGCGGATAATTGGCTTAAATCTATCAGCGTCTTGCCGCATACGTTGCATACATTTCAATATTAATGAGAATACATTTACTGCAGCTCCTTCATGCCCCCGTGCTTCAAGATGGGTAGTTAATGTTAATACCACCTGCGTGTTGTTTGAAAGCAACTATGTGAACATATGCTAAGTAACGCATTCATTACCTTAGTTAATGACCTCATAAGCATAACCGGCTATGGTTCAGTGCGTGATGGAGGATATGGCAGGATAATAGGCAGCTCATGTGCCTCGTACTCAAAGCACAAACGTGAACTTTGCTCATAGAACAGGGAACGAGAGAGCAGGGGCCGCTGCATCGTCTGTGGTGGGTATGTTACTGTCTAATTAGTCTGAGAAAGCTGAGCTGAAGAAAGAACGGGTATGAAGTTGAAAGAAGGACTGGGATGGATGGAGGGATGGACAGATGATCCGTCTCTCCCCCTCCCTGCTATCTTTCTCTCAACTCCCCTTTTTTTGCCTGTTCTGCTGGAGGCTTCTCCCTGTTAATGAGGGAGTGTCACTGCTCATTGGTGGAACTGGGTTTCTCTTTGTTTCTACAATTTTAAGGTATTAACCATGTAAAGTGCCATGTGATGTGCTTTCAGACTTAGTTTGGTCACTATGCGGTCATGACCTGCACGGCAGCCAGCAGATGATACATTTCACTGGGAGAAATAAGCAGTAATATATACAGTAAACTTACTCTTAAAGGAATAGTTGGCAAATATGCACATAAATTGCACATTAATCTCATGCCAGCATTAGGTTTTTACAAGACTGTTTACGTATGCATCACACAGACATGATTCCCAGGTCTTAACTCACATACACAGGGGCGGTAGATGTCCTGATTTTAATCTCCGGCAGAAAACAAACAAGAACATTTTTCAATTTCTTGTTCAAAATGGTGAATTTGAAGAACAGCTCAGTTGCAGTATTTATTTTTGCTACTTCATTCCACTATGCAGCTTCGGGAGGACCATGTGTGAACACTGCGGGAGCCTTTATTCCAATGTCCACCCTTACCTTATCTATCTATCTATCATAACATTAGAATCCGATGATGTTTTGCATTTCTTGTAGCAAGGGATGACAGAGGGATGCCTTCTCAAATTTAATTCTGAATCCTCGCTAGAGGAAAGATGCCATGCTAATCACCACAGGAATTATTTAATCTTTTGAAAGTCGCTACACAAGCTCCACTCTCCACTTTCACAACTGCTCCTAGGAACCAAAGACGACTCGAAGAGACGATGAGAGACAAAAAGACAGAAGAGAAAATATAACTGGTGTATTGTCACAGTGGGAGGAATGTGTCCTGAGATCTGAGGGGGAACACGTGTCACGACGATAAATGCTGAATTACCTCACTGCAAGATTTTTTTTGTGCACACTGATGGAAACATTCCGAGCATGTTCGCTCACTATAATGATTTAAAAGACATATTTTTGATAAAACATATTTCCATAGACACACACACAATGAGGCAAATTAAATAAACCTGATAGGACCTTTTAATGTGAGTCAGTGTGAGGGGGATTTGAAGCGATGGCTGGAAAGGGACCGGTCTGGCCTTTGTAAAGGGCTAAAAAGGGTGAGAGGCGGTGACAATGGATAATAATTTGATGTATGACGCCTCTGCGGTGAGCTTTAAATGTCTTATCTAAATTCATACACACTGACAGCAGCTCTCCCCAACCATGTCACGTTCATCATTTCGTCGCACCGCCTGCCAGATAATAGGGAGAAGAAAATCAATAAGTTAGAAAATCTTACTGAATGAAGCACGGGGGTAAAAGCAACGAGCGCTGATGAATGCACTCTTCTCTCACGCACACTGTATTGACTTTGTGGAGGACGGTCATTCATGGGGTTTGTGCACCAGATAATTTGACACTTTACATTATGTTGGGAGGGAAAAAAGAATGGTAATGTTTAGAATAAGAATGTAGAACTTTATAATGAAAGACAAAAACATGTGGCTCAGAGTTTTTGTGATTTCTTTTTTTTTTGTCCAGAGTGAATCTAGCGGGTCAGCCTGGCTCCCCAAGAGCCAGAGTTCAGCCAGGAGCCTCGACACATTTTTAACTTAGAAATTGCACAAACAATATAGTTTAAAATATATTCAGGAATTGGTTCTTGTACATAACTTTTCCGTCTGTCATGGAATCTTCACAGTTCCTGAGGAGGAAAATAACTTTTGCAATGTTGTGATGATAACACCAGTAGTAGTCATTCATGCGACAATTTGGTGTGTGTTGTAGAAAAAGAACATTATTGTGGTCGTGTAAATTATTTGTTGACTTTGTTGTGCGTTCAAACATGAAGAAAACATTAATTCGTTTAATGATTAGATAGTATAGGCTCCAAATTAAAATGAGCAAATCAATTGCAGGAAGGAAATATGGACAAAAGTAAAATGTGACACAGCGTTTAAATTCCTTCAGTGTGTCACCTTTGATAATTAAATTTCAGCTTGATTATGCAGGCAGCGTCTCTCGAAAATGGACGAGCGTGAAACAGTTTTAGTTTAATAAATTTATAAACGTTCCCGGATAAACACATTTTCTGTGCGTGCAGCAACAAGCTGCTCATTGAGGCTGTGACAAATTCCAGCCATGGATGTCATGTTGGTTCATAGACACAATTACATTTGAAGTGCATGTTGCATTGGTGTGCGTTGGTGTGCGGTTGCAACTGAACGACAACACAACTGTTACGGTCGAGGATCTCGTCACGGGTGACAGTGTGTGATTGTGTCGGGGGAATGGTCACATCAGCAATAAGCAGCCGCGCATATATGTGTGACCTGTGGACCCCCCCCCACCCCTCCCCTGGGGGACAGTGACGGACAAGTTGCTCTGTGTGTATCAGCGAGGTCACCGGCTGTGGGCCATACACGTGTCTGCACTTCGCAGTGTTGTTGTATGCATTTGTCGTGTTGCAGCAAAGGCAAACAGGCATCACACTGACATCAGGGAATAACTTGACATGTCCATCTTGTCCGTCCTTTAATATACATAATGGACGTGGGACATGTCTTTTTACTGCCTGACCTGCCTGACCTGATGGACAGGTCCTTACATGAGGGCTCACTTTGTGCAGTTGTGGTTCATGAAGCTTGAAGTAGTTGGTTTGGACGCGTCATGGATGGGGACCCGAGGACAGCTTCAGTCCCGCTGGTGCAGCTTTTCCTCAGCCCTGCTAAACTAATCGGAGCGTACACGTGCATGTGAACCACGCCGACCTCTGCAACGTGTGGTGCAGCAACAGGGGGATTAATGACGCTATGCAACAGAGCATGTTTCCACCCCCATTACGTCTTCTTCTCTTTTCACATCTTCATGCCGTTGACCTGGCCACCAGGCTTCTTCTATCTTCATCCCCTCTTCCCTTTCTTTTCCCCACTCTCTTCACCTTGCTCACACACCAGCTTTGTGCAATCAGGCACTTTAATCAGCAAGTCAGGCGAGAAGTCACTCGTGCAAAGCCTTTCGTCTTGGTCATAGCAGGGGGAGAACTCTCTAAACAGGCCGCAGCTCTTTGAGCAAACACGAGGAGCGCACGCAGGTTCAGCGGGGCCCTGATGCTCTCCTTCACAATGATTTAAATACAGCTGTGAGTGGACTCCTCCGAAGAGCCAAGCTCCCCTTCCTCCTTTCTTGGTGGAGCTTTATCTCCTGTTACAGAGCTCTGGCTTTGGCTGAGGCCCAGGGAGCACCAGGGACATCAATACACACACACACACACACACACAAGCATGCAAATGGATGTGCAGAACCAGGCAGCCCTTGATGTTTGACTTCCTGCTGGTCAGAAAAGACTTCTTTAGAACTCCTTTTAATTAAATGATTATTGATGATTGATAGTCAGTGCGCTGTTATTTATGCCAAGTTGTTTGACCTTAAACGATTTGCTGTGACGACTGTGCCTGTGCCTTTGTCATGATAAATGTATATGAAGATGGACACAGCATTTGCATGATTCTGAACAAATGACTGGACTTAAACTAAATCATGAACATTCACGAGTTCACTAAATCATGAATGTTTCAGTTTCTAATAAGAAATGCTAGAAGTGCTGATTGATTCTTAGACTCCTCTGGCTCTAAATCACCCCTGGATCATGTGTCCTTTTTCCAGACACATCGCTAGAACAACGCTAAGTGAGAGAAAAGAGATACGGGAGCTGGTGCGACAGGACCTGGCACTGAGCGGCTAACTCTGTCTGAGCCGTCCATTCCTGCATGCTGAGTGAAGACCTCAAGGCTCCAGACCTGTCACCTCCTTTGAGAGTAATTTAAACTATCTTCTAATTTAGAGCATTTGTTTTACATGGCATGCATTACATTGGCTGGTGATGAATATGCATAATGACTCCCTCATTATGTTCCCGACTAAAGAGGAGGTGGGGGGGAATTATGTCCACTGCCATCACCGAGGACTCGCAGACTAATCACAGAACAATTATTGAACAGAAGGTACAGAACAGACACGTGACGGTTCACCCAAAAATGTAAATCCACTCATTAGCCACTCACCAGTATGCTGGTGAAGTGGGGGGGGGGGTTATGAGTAAACAGCTTTACAGAAAAAAAAACTGACAAATTAAGTCAGAACAGCATCATTAACATCACACATCTTAGGTCTGCTAGCAGAAGTAACGACACAAGTACATGTATGATGCTGCCACGTGTACCCTATACTGTGAGTGTGGCTCGAGAAGACGATATCTGAGGACACCGAGCCAGACGATGCTGTTTCGAGTCAATGTGAAGGTCCAGACCAACAAACACAATATGGACGCATTTCATTTCCAAGTCACCAGTTCCTTCAGTCGTATTGGATTTGGCTGCAATGCTGTTTACCCCTGAAAGTGTTTTATGAACTCAAACATCACACCCACCCCTCCATCAGCACAGTGGTGAGTCTTGGACTATCCCTCTCAAAAGACTGGCCTTTGCTGAGCAGTCTGGGAGAGCTGAGGGTGGCAGAGGCTGACTGGAAAAATGAGGCGTCCATTGCAAAACCAGTCTGGGTAATCCATCAGACGCCAGGCCTCATTACTGCTGCAGGTACAGCAATGAAAAGGAGCCCCTTTATCTGGGCTTCCCGTTCTTATTAGTAGCACTCACACAAAGCGCAGCAGCAGCCTCCCCTCCACCCTCCACCCCAGCTGGGGGGCTGCCACTGACATAGAGGAGCAAAGTCATTCCCTGGCCTCCGTTCCCTGGCCGGCTCTGTGGGCAGGCTTGCCAACTTGTGAGGAAAAGTGTGTTGTGTTTATGTGCAAGTGTGCGTGTGTGTGTACGGACAGAACCGGGGGGGCTCAGTAGTCACTGTCGGAAAACCTTTTTGCCAGCTGCAGCAGATCCTCTC
Organism: Pseudorhombus dupliciocellatus; assembly: GCA_016785235.1. Classification (NCBI taxonomy): domain Eukaryota; kingdom Metazoa; phylum Chordata; class Actinopteri; order Pleuronectiformes; family Paralichthyidae; genus Pseudorhombus; species Pseudorhombus dupliciocellatus. Next base: position 1,163,310 of record JAFBJW010000118.1, read on the forward strand.
CTTCACTGGTCGTAGCAAAAACCAAAATGGCAGCAGCTATTTAAGGCCAGACATTCTCAAAATGGTGACACAGTCTCCTGAAAGTGTTGCAGTGGACTTGAACTGCCAGACATGGACAGGACCATCTGCCCGGTGTTTAAATGAGGGGAGGTTTAGTTGCTTTATGCCAGATTGAATTAGATTTTGAGCATTGTGGGGGACAGACAACGTAAGGGACAGACAAGATATTAAGATGATGGACATGCAAGCTTTGAAAGGGGCAGAGTGACCCATTGCATTTCTAGATTGTTATCAATGTATCAAATGATGCTTTATTAATCAATATTTTTCATGACGAGCCGACCTCTGTAAACAGCCAGGGCTTTTGTAACAAAGGTTTCTGTTCACCACGGGTCCCTCGTCAGTGACACACAGGATCGCCAGATACTGTTCCTCCATTTCAGACTCACAGACCTACACATGCACCACTTTCTCTCAGCCGTCCTCACACGGCCTCCTCTCACGGCGTGCGGTCCCAGCACGCTGCTGCTGATAAAGGGAGAGAGCCATTAACCCACTCAGAACACCTGAGCAGCATCAGACTCACCCTCCCCGCCATGATACTGTGATGTCTGTCCCTTCTACCTCAACCTGCTTTTTGTTAGCATCCCCCAGAACCTCAGGTCCAGTGCGAGCTATCGTGCCAGCAGGTGAATCCCAGTCTAAACACTTTTCTATTTTAGAATGCTTCTGCAGTTCTTAACCTGCGTGATTGGAATGGGCTGTTTGTTTGGCCTGCGGTTGTGCTGGTTGCTGGTTGCGTTTGGCAGCTGTAAACGTGACCTGCAGTCACTGCTGCAGGAGCCAGTGCACGGAACCCGGAGGCCGCACCACAGCCTCTACACAAACCGTTTAAAAAGAGCACCTAACTGGAGAAGCAGTTGTTGTGGAAAATCTGTGTCACGTGTGTTGAGCACTTTTAAATGAACATCAAATGTATTGCAGCTGCAAATCACCCCAAATCTGATAGTGCACATTGTTGGGTTTTAGTTCGTGCACGAGGGAAGGCATGTTTTTTAAAATCTCATCACCAAAAATAATACTAATGATGTTGAAATGCATTATTTATAAGTAAAATCATCATCAGTGAGCCCCACCGATGTTTTCATCACATTCACTGGAACTCCTCAGCTCCCATTGGCTCCCACTGGCTCCAGCTCCAACCCTGCTGCATGCTGCTCTGAGTTTAGCTCTCAGTGGCACACGAGTCCCGCCTCTTCCTGCGGGCCTGTGATGAAACACAGTCAGAGGTTCAGCTTTCGGAATTAAAGAGTTTGCATGTCGCCTGTGGACCTGCGGAAGCCGTCAGCGGTCATCAAAACATAAAGAGGACTCGAAAGAGGACCCACGCCCGATGTCAGTATAAAGTATTTAAACATCAAGGGTCCATATTCTAGCTGTAAATCCAACAGTAATTTGTACAATATAGATGAAACACGCTAATGAAAACATCACTAGGATTATTTGATGTTGAATTTCTGCCAACAGTTCCCTTTCAAATCATATACACTGAACCTTTAAGCTGGTGTGTGAGCACACATCACAGACCTGTCGAGCACGACAGGAGGCTAAGCCACGGCTCCACTCTGTGTGGGAACGACACCTGGTCCGTCTCAGCAGCCACTTGGCCCCTCGAGAAGAAAGGATTGCTTTTTGTTGCGTGCCTTTCAATCAGGAGGCAAAAGACACACATTCACGAGGTGATAGAATTAAAGATGGCAGCCACGTGAAAGCCAAACAAGCCATTACATTTAGTCCCCTTTGCTTTGGGAGACTGCACACTGGTGTGCGTGTGAAGGCTGCCAGCAGAGGGCAGTGGGTGGCTGTCGGAGCTGGATGGATGAAGGGCGGAGGGGGCTGTGGGCTGTCAAGGAATCATGAAATAGGGCAGGTGGAGCGAGTAATGGTTGGAAAAAAGGGGGAAGAGGACAGGTCTGTGAAAAAAACGGCAATTTAGCTAATGTCCAAAGACGGGGGGCATCAATTATCGAATTAACGATCAGGTGAATGAGGGAGCTGGGTGGGAACTTTCCAAAGAAGGGGGGGGGGTCCTGTTTGACAGAATAAAAGGTAGGAAAATGGGACAGGACTTGGTAAACAAGGTTTCTTTATGGGCGTGCAGGTGGAGACACACAGGTGCCTCGGCGTGCACGTGTTCCAGCAGTTGGTCTTTTGACATCCCTCTGCAGGTCCCACCCCCTCTCCCTCTCACCATGATGCTGCGTTTTGCTCCGTGCAGCCCCAGAAAAATGAAACAGCAATGAGCTGTGGGCCTCTGAATAGAACGACATGGATATGCTTCAATTTTTAGAGAGCGCATGGGTGGGTGTCGTGTTTACATTCAAGCTCGGTAAACACCTGTCATGCGTGCGCGCTCGTCAATATGGGCCTATCATGTGCGTGTCAAAGGTTACCAAACAAGCTCACGGCTGAGCAAGCAGTGGGATCAAACAGAGGAGAGCAGGAGGCAAATCATTTGACTTTTCCCCCAGATGACTACTGACAGCAGCCCACAGCCTCGAAACACACACACACACACACACACACAACACAGTCATGCATGCTGACATGTGCACACACCGACACACACACACACAACCTCTGAGTCAGAAGAAACGGTTGCCCAGACTTGAGGTAGCAAATGCAGACACATTCCTGACTAGCTTGTCTCTCTCCGTGCAGCTAATTGGGGCCCGATGATGAAGTCCGCTTCATCCAGAGGAACAATGACGGCAGGCAGTGTATCGCCAGCCAACACCAATGGACTCACAGAATGGCCCAACAGATAAAAATCTCTGCCAATGCCTTGGAAAAACCCCACAGGAGCCTTTTTTTTCCTCCTCCTGCCTTTTCTTCAGGTGCTGGCATGGATGAACATGAAGGGGCCTAATTAGGGGTCGTTTCCCGGGGGGTTGGTTAGACCGGCCATATTATTTGCCGTGATATGCAGCCAGGCTGCTGTTTTCCATTTTATTTTCTGCCTCAGGCCCACGTGCTTGCCCTACTTCAGTCCACAAGGTGCTCCCAGGCTGGCGAACATGGACGGGCGAGCCGGGGAGACACGTGGGACAGACAGCGGCTCGCTCCGTATTTGACATTGGGAACACGTTTAAGTTTTGCCTTGAAGGCTACATCCACAATACTACGCTTTTGTTTAATAACACATCTGCCTAGCTTCCCCTGGCCGCTCACAGCTGCGTGATGGTTCGGGCTCTTCAGCCACGATGGAGCCTTTGCTGATTTGTCAGGCTCGTTTCGTCACCTTTCTTCATTTCTTCCAGAAGCAAGCAGGTGACATCAGCCTCGGCTGGCACGATTGAGAACAAGCATGGCCGACGCTGTTGTCTCGTTAACACCTGCTTTGCAGCTCCATCAACTCTGGCGCTCCTGCAATTCCCCATCAGATACTAATTCACTTGACCCCACACGCTCACCAGCCTAGTGAACGTGTGGGGTCAAGTGATACACATCAGTGGGGACTTAACTGAGACTGATGTGTGGACAGAGATCTTCCGTTTGAAAATGCCGAACAGTGGCTTGGGCGTAGCCTCAGAGTTTGGGGACAGATTTGATCAACGTGTAGAGGATTACGTGAGCGCTCCAGTAATTGATCATCAGTATTCAGTGTCAGTTTCTCTTCATGCTTTGGTCACAAGTGTCTGATTCAGTGATGTCTTCAGTTTGTCTGATTCCCTTTGAGCTCTCGTGCCCTCAGTGCCTCAATTCAGCCTCAAAAGCAGTTCAAATGAACTAATTAAATATGATGATACACTACTGGAAAAAAGGCTTTGTTATCTGTGGCTGCGTCGCCTCCGCAGCTCAGGCAGTGATATCCAAGCAACCCTGAACGTATCCTCCCTATTCTCTCCGCACTCGCCATTCTTCCAAACATAAAGCTAGTATGCGGTGGGCCTGACACTCACTACTGCGTGAGGGGACATTTACATAAGCTTGTGTGTACGGCCATTGTGTTGAAAATAGGCGTGTGATCTCCTGTGTCAGCGAATGAGAAAAACATCTCATCCATTCAAATAGATATGTCAGCCAAAGCATTAGCCTCCCCTATAATTGGCCACAGAGGTCACCCCAGCAAAGGCGCGTCGGGACATTTAATGTGGCACAAGAATTTGTTGTGCTTGTTCACACCCCCCCCCGCAACGAAACTGCTCGCGCCCCGGCTGAAATGTGACAACCAGCCCCGCTCGATTCCATTTTCAACTGCCCATCCAAAGGTCGTGCCTTTATGTGAGATTAAAATTATTTGAATCTTGTAATGGTTTCCATTAATATCACTCATGTCCACGTTGCTGCAGCCCTCCGTATTGTCTCGATGCAACATCTGTGCACTCTGCGACAGTCAGTCTAGGGAGATTGCAAAAAAAACATGGAAACCTGACCTTGCAGGGATGACACTGCCGTTAATCTCAGTGTTCTGGCTCCATAACCCTTTTTTGTCCAGCAAAGCATGTGGCGCAGCCTGCTTACACGTATATATGTCTTATCTGGGAAATAGAGACAACAGAGGGACAGGAAGTGAACAGACAGAATGAACCACGGCCTGACACGGCCAAGAGTACAAAATGTTCGACAGATGTCAGTGACACACTGCGTACCACTGACATAGCATTAGTGCACCACTTGCTTGTCGCTCACAAACATAAAGACAAACAGCTATTCACACTCAGTCATGCACCTAAGGGGCAATTTAAAGAATCCATTTAACTGAACCTACAGGACTTCGGACTGTGGGAGGAAGCTTGACCAGTGAGGAACACCTGCAGAGGCACAGAGACCAACATGCTTTGCCATCTTGCTGCAAGTCAACACTTCTTGCGTCACCTTTACTTCAGGCTGATTAAAGCTGGGGTTGGCAATCCTGGAAAAGCTGGCAAGAGCAGGCAACGCTCTCTTCAGCCCTGTCGTCAAAGCTACGCCCCCAAAACACGTGAAGAGACTGACAACTGCTGGAAGACGACTTCTCTGTGACTCAAATGACCAACGTCTGTCTGTTGTCTTCGGTGGTCAATGTGGCTGTCTGGCTGAGGACTCCAGTCGAGCACATCGAGAGCACTGGCAGGTCTGATAGTGACACACACTCATTTCATCTAACGTCGTAATCCTTGAGACCGGTTCATCGAGGCTGACCTGTGCTTACCATGCCAACAAGCAGAGCAGTTTATTCACACATAGCAATCCCTGAGCAGCTAGTTTGTGAAAAAAAAAAGATTTCAGAGCGTGTGCGGCAGGAGCAGTTCTCGATACAGAAGCAGCCCTCATTGGAGGTGTGGAGCCTGCTTTCTGCATCTCACAGTGGCTGCTACTTCTGGTCTCATTACTTTCTACTAAAAAATCGGAGTTGGTGCTTACATCTGTGACACAACGTGCCTATTAATGTCTGCTTCTGAATAAACCAATGGCCTGATTCCGTCATCTACCAGCTGCTCTCTTAACTTACTCTATCTTGTCTGTCTGCTGCCTTTAGGGACCTGCACCTTTTTACTGTATGACGATTAGTTCAATAGCTACATTTTTAATCTCTTGAAACGTAAATCTAAAATAAATGGTGAGATTAATTATCAAAAACAATAGACTATAAACTAAATCGACCATCTTCAGTAAACTGATGCAAGGGATCCAAACAAAAACGAACAGAGTGAAGGGACAGACGAGGACTCGGGGTAGCAACATGATCAGGGCGGGGCAGACAATAACAGAAGCAGGAAACAAGAAGGATTTCATAATTCAAAGTCGAAATCAATTCAACACTAATTCAAAAAGGTCACAAAAGCCTTTAAAGGAGCAGATCCTTCAATGAATTGTCAGATTTTTGATTTGAAACTTTGTTTTCTAAATCCTCTATCGGGATTTTTTTTGTTGTTGTAAGATTAAAAAAAAGAGTTGAATTAGTCTGTTCTTGAATCTGATCATTTCATTAAGGAGAAAAATAATGAACATTTCAATCTCAGTGACCATCAATGCTTTACTTATATGATAAAGTAATGAGTTACACTACTATTTACTGCCAAAAGTAGTACAGTTACAGTAACACTTGAAGGTAAATATAATATTTTGAGAATTGCTTGTCCCTTAAATGCATGTTGCTTATAGAACTGTGTAATGTAAATGATTTATTTCTGTAGGTATGATTCCACAGCATTATTGTGCACTGTGAAATATGTCATTGTTCATTTATTATTTAGACTTTGTTTCATATTTAATCTCTATATATTAACATATGTGGCATTTAAGTTTCTGCTTAGTCCCTTGCATAGGCTTTAATTGGTTCCTATGGGTCAGTGTTTGACTGCAGACAGGTAACTATGAGGTAGCCTGGTGCTGGAGATTCATTATACACCCCAACACTGAAAATGTCAGTGTGCCTCCAGCCAATGTTCATGAGAGGCCCTCTGAGACACACACAAACACTACTATACTCTCACATGTACCATCATACTCTCTCACATGTACCATCATACTCTTGTGTTGTGTGCTCAGGACGACAAAGGGCCTCTCATAAGTTTCAGTTATCTCTCACAGAGTTGTCAGCTCGACGAGCATGTTCCCTTCACACTGTAGCCAAATGCACAAATGTAAGGAAGCAGGCTTTAAACGTCTCACTCGCACGCTCTTCCCTTTTCCTAAAGTGCTTCACAATGAAATGCATGAATGCCTCGGCGGAGAGCAAGCGTGCGCCACACCAGATTTCCCCATTTGTGCAATTATTTCATCTTGTTCCTCGCCCTCTCCGACGGCTTGCTGTTAGGCCTGTCTGAGAGTGTGGCCACCGAGACTGAATAGTTCTGCCTCCTGACACAGTTTCAAATTGTAGACTGTACACACAAATTTAATTGTAACTTACTTAAGTACTCTATGTTTTATGCTATTAGGCAAAGATTTGATCAGTGCACATAAGCTCTTCTTTAATATCATAATCACAATGCGTAATTTTTGTGTATCCCACTCATTACTGATCACATCTGTACCAGCGTTGGCTCCCAAAATGAAATCTTGAAACTGAGCCTTCTGCATTTATGACCCTTCATCTGATTTTTCCTTCCTTCTTGCATCTGGTGCAACACATCTGCAACACAGATAATCTCCCGTAGGTTCTCCTGGGCTCATGCAAATATCCTCCAGAGTTCTTATTTGGGTCCTGGCCCAGAAAATCTGGAGGCTCTCTGAAGTACTCTGGTGAACTTTCAGTTTTTTCTCAAAGGCGCCAGGAAGAAGCAAATCTTCAAGCATGATCCAGACAGCACGAGCCAGGGGTGTCGCGCACACGCTGGGATGTGAGGGAAATAATTGCCACTTTTCCACCAATTCAATTCAATTTCATATACAAACACAACGAATTTAAATGCACCTCTGTGGCCTCCGTGTTGTTTCATTCTGCTCATGTAGCAATCAATTCTCCATCTGAATCATCTTCCCCAGCATGAGCACAGGAGCACGTGGAACTAAAATTGGCCCCCTCACTCGTTAATGCTACAGCTCATCTCGGGGGCATAGCCAGCGGCGGTGGTATGTCGTCCACGCAGAAATGTGTGCAGATGAATGGAGCAGCGCACACAGCCCCTGCCCCATCCCACCTCATATTGTTGATATCTTTTTGCCCAGGGCCCTTTTATTTATGTTTAATAGAGTATTACATCAACTTGTCCTCTCCTCCACCAGCGCTATATGCATAACACTCATCTATGAGGACATTCATAATTAATGCTCCTCTTGCCGGCCAGTGTTTTATTGTCATTTGATCAGACAGGCTCAATGGAATGCAGTTTTTTTTTTTTTTTTTTTTTTTTTTTATTTTTTTTTTTTTTTTTTTTTTTTTTTCCCAAAGACAGATATGACAAGACAGAACAATGAAAAGGACCTAATCAGCAAAACAGAAAACAACAGTCAGTATAAGGAATTAAAAACAAAACATGGAATTAATTAGTATTTTAATTAGGAATGAGTAATAATACCTTGGAATCCCTAAAGACAAAATGTGAGCCTCTTGTTTGAGAGCACTGCTGCCAACAGGAGTGTGTGCATGAGGGATATCTGTTAGTGGCTTGTGTTGTGTAGATACTAGATTTAACTAAGAGAAGACAAATAAAGTCATTAAGAAAGTTCAGCAGTATAGAGCTTTACAAATGAACAACATTGGCTAATTCTATAGGGAGGGCCGTGTGCAATGAACAGGAATTTGTCAGCTGCGATGGTACTGCAGTGCTAATGGATGCATCATTAACAAGGATGGACACAAAGGTCCAGGATCAGTATCTTAGTGAGGACATTTTCCCGCTCTACCACTTCACCCCCAACATGGTGTGATCAGGGGTTCAATTGAGAGGATGGTCAGACACTGGTAGTGATACAACTGTGAACCAGTCTGTGTTTCTGCGATTAAGGCGATGGGCCTAAATTCAATTCCACATAAGTCACCATCCCCTGAGCAGAGACTGCAGTAGAACAGCATCCTGTACCCATCACTTCAGGCTGCTTAATCTTCCAGCCTTTGTCTGTGCGCTGCACACCAAAGTATTTTTAACCATACTTTAAGAAATACTAAAGAATTTGATTGCAAAATGCAAACAAAAAACAAATGGTTGGCAAAGCTCTCTTTTCTTTCAGGCCTTTCCTGATCAAGATGCTGCTCAATACAGGTTTGACCTGGAACGGAATAACATGAGCATCCCTCTCTTTTTTTACAGAATTAATGTAGTTTTCTTTTATTATTCATTGTAACTGTAACTGTAACTGTCCCGTTAATTTTGCAGTAGTCCAGACTATTTCTTCGGTACTGTAAACGGTTGACACTGGTGTTGAGAAATGTTGAGTATTGAATATTCAAACATAATTTTTAGTCACTGAGAAAAGCAGAAAAAAAACAAACAAAATCACCGCTCCCTAATCCTTTTAAATCAAAGCAGAGATGTTAATAACTTAATAACTTAAGATCTAAACAAAATGAATCAAGACGTGTGCGTGGCTAGATACCACTAGAGGTAAATGATAAAATTATTATTTTGTCATTTCGATGTTATGACCCGTTAACTGATCAAATCAAATATTCCCAAAAGCAATTGCGTGGCAGAGCAAGAGTTTGTGTCTGGTTCAGTTTGGCCCACGGGTCCTACACTAAGAAAATGGGATTCAGCTGCACAGGACAATATGAGAAATCACTACACGCTGACATCCAATAATATGTAGAAAGCATCATAATCCAACTGAGGTAATGAGATTCTCGCAGCAACAGGGTGCATCCGGATGTCAGGCTGCTGTATTACCGCGCAGCGATACCCAAGGTTCCTGCACGCCAGACAAAATTTCCCCTGCTCAGGACAACTTACTCACTCATCAGGCAATTGTGCAGCCACTCACACGCTTGATCCCAGCAGACCATTGGATGTGGTTGTCAGGGAGACCAGAGTGTTTCCCCTCATACCCAGTATTAACATGCATCTCTTATCTGAATTGTCGGGATGTGATTTATCCAGATTACCTTTGGACCTGACATTAAAGTCAGACTCCAGTCTTCCCATTAAAATCAGATTAGTTCTTGTCCATCCACAATAAGCAACATTTCTCTGCTTCCTTGTCCTCTTAACGTTTCCATCTGTTATAAAAAGATGCTTTTTCATTCACAACCGTGCAGCGATACCCAAGGTTCCTGCACGCCAGACAAAATTTCCCCTGCTCAGGACAACTTACTCACTCATCAGGCAATTGTGCAGCCACTCACACGCCTGATCCCAGCAGACCATTGGATGTGGTTGTCAGGGAGACCAGAGTGTTTCCCCTCATACCCAGTATTAACATGCATCTCTTATCTGAATTGTCGGGATGTGATTTATCCAGATTACCTTTGGACCTGACATTAAAGTCAGACTCCAGTCTTCCCATTAAAATCAGATTAGTTCTTGTCCATCCACAATAAGCAACATTTCTCTGCTTCCTTGTCCTCTTAACGTTTCCATCTGTTATAAAAAGATGCTTTTTCATTCACAAGATAAGAGACATCCTTTTGGTTTATCGGGGATAAAGAGGAGGAGGCAATCTAATCGAAATATGAATCTGATGATTGAAAGCTTTCATTTTGGCAGTGAAAAGATAATGACAATGAGCCACTTTGATAAAACTTTCTTAGCTTTTAGATTCAAACGTTGTAAACATGGATGGGTTGTTTGTTTGGCCTGTGTTGATGCTGCGGCAGTAATCATACAACAATAAAAGATATGGGACTCTGAACCCTGAAGAGCTGTTTATCTGTTTACTCAGGGTTCAGTGCTCACAACCCTGATCTGAAACATCAGCTGCTGTTCCCCTTGTTGTGAACACAGTTATTTAGGTTGACAATGTCACCACTGTTTATTCAAATGTTCATATGTCCAATATCAATGAACAGTGGCCAAATTCCACTAAATTCCACACTGCTCATCCTTGGGAGCTATTTTCCCCTTGTCACCTTTTGTCTGCACACCCAGCTGCAGACAAACCATTTCTGGAAAATAAATGTGTTTGGAAATAAATGAAATATTTGCATCGGAAATAAAGAATAAAGATTTCTGTTTGCATTGGAGAGTGGAGATATTATACTCTAAATACTAAAATTTGTTTCCTCTTTATTCAGGGGCGTGGCCTTTCAGTTTTCAGAGAGGATTTATTGATTTCACGTTCCCTCAAAACCCTGCACTCACACTCAGGTATCCCCTGCTCTTGATTTCCATCTGCTGCCACAAAAAGACCGAGAACTGAATCCCCTCCAGAAACAATGACAAGTGTCCATATTTCTTAAGGTGACTGAGGGAGTAGGCAGGCCATGGTTATAGTCTGTAAAGCAGTTTCCATTTCACAGCATGAAAGAGAGAGAGAAAGAGATTGAATCAAATGGAGGAGAAAAGCAGCACATACATTTTCCCTAATGCTCTGCTGGAGTTCCTTTCCTGCGGTGCAGTGTACATACCACATGCAGTATGCATGGCTTGGCATCAAATACAGAAAGAAATACAACCAGATTATTTAATTACATATTCTCCCTTTTTTTTTTACGTGGGATTGCTCCACGAACTCACGCATTTGTCTATATGGAAAAGCTCTTCTGATAAGCAGACCTATTCTGAGGTTAATGAGTTGTGTTCAGTTAATGAAGCCCTCTAGAGCTGCGGAACACGCACGCACACACACACACACACACACACACACACACTTTAATATTTGAGGAACAATGGAAACGTCTGCAGAGATCCAACAGTTATTCCAAAGAAAAAAGGCCGAGCACTGATTGTTATTGATGCATTAAATGAGGCTTCATGAATAAACAGGAGTGCATTAATCCAACACACAGACACAGTGTGCATGGAGCCCAGTGCTGCCTGACTGCTGCAGGGGAACATGTTCAGGAACATGTTTGACTGAGGGAACCAAACTTACCGCAAATTCTACTTTTGAAATTTGAATAAAATTGAGCTTTAGTCTACAGGGCTTTTTATTGGCACAATAAAGATTCTACATATCATTTCCTGTGGATGTAATCCTGATTTCCTGTCAGTTGATTATCTTTTAAATCTGAGCAATTTAGATTTTGGAAGGATCTTGAGTTTAACAATGAAAGTAGCCATGAATCTGCATGTGCTTTCCACGGTTCTGATCCAGGAGCTGTCCAGGGTACTTTCTGTCCCCAGCTACCAGGTTCTAATGCTGCTGCTGGGGACCGACACTCTGACTGGATTTCCTTATGGTATTCAAACTTAAGTGTGATTTATCACCACTTAAAATGTTGCAGAGACTAGAACAGGAGAATTCATGCGTGTGACTGAGATCAAACTGCCTTTAGAGCTACAAATTTAAAAAGAGGTAAATTGATGATTTTTCTTCAGCGCCACAATCTGCTGCTGAGCACTCTGTCAAAATAAACACTCAATGTGAGATAACAGTATAAGGAATTTCAAACAAAATACATCCACATACGTTCACACATGCATTGACAATTTACATATTGTAATTTATATAGAATTTACATGTTGTTTATCATTCAGGACTGTTAACCAAATTAATAATCCAGGAGAAAAGTCTTTAGTGACTATAATGTTTTGTGATTTTCTAAGTACTGGCAGTCATTTTATGAGTGGAATGACATCTCCCTATGACTTTAACAAGTAGTTGAAGGTCAAATGATGGTGGTGTGTGTATGTGTATGTGGGGGGTTCTGTTTGGGACTGTACAGCAGAGGTCAGTGAACTCATGATCGCCTCCTTTCTTCCGTCTTCCACCATTTTGTCTGGCGATCCATTTGGGCTCTCACCTGCTGAGCTCCGTCAGAGAACTGACCTTCTACCTTCCTTCGAGGCCAGTGTTGCGACGACAAATTGTCCGATGACCCGTACACCTCTCTGCCTGTTGGCTTTCTTTCATTTCTTCAGCATTTAGAGATCAGCTCAGCCATTTAAAATCTGTTGAGGGTTTAGGGTAATAAATATCCTGCTGTTGTTGTTTGTGTAAATATTCGACACAACACACGAGTGTTTGCAAGCTCACATCCACCTGTCACCCGGTAACAAGAAGCTATTATTGGAGCTTAACGCCTCACACACACACACACATCATCCACCGCTCATGCGGAATTCCAAATCATGCATTTTAAATATGTTACAGCGTGTTTTCTCTGCATCTGTTTGGCACAGGTTGACACTGCAACTAAATCTAGTATCCGCGCACCACAGCGCTTGGAGCTTGAGCTGTGAGCACGTTGTTTTGTTTGAACAAGCACCACCCAGGTTGTACCACACCCACCAGGGAGAGATGAGGCCACACCCTGAATTACTAAGGCTTCTGACTCTCAGCCATCACTCAAGCCAAACAGTTCCTTTTTAGCTGCACAGATATCAGCTCCCTTCATAGACGTTTTCCTATAAAGAACATGAATGTAAAACACAATGTTGACACACGTTTGTGTACTTTACATGATTGTCACTCACTCACTGAAGGGAACCTGCACTCAATTACTGACCTTGGCGGCAACATTGGAGCAGGATGAGGAGTGAAGAGTATGCTAGCATATGAGCATCAAGGAGAAATGAATTCAAAGTATGAAAGTGAATTTGCAGACGAGGAGCCCCACAGCTAGCTGTAGGTGTCTCAATCTCCTCCGATTTAGCTCCAAGGCTCTGTGAGCACACAATACTTTGCTCATATTACTACTAAGGGAAATCTGTACACTTATATCAGGTGCACTGGCTTTACAGCTTTGATTATGATACGATACGGTGGCAAATAATTTCATTCATATACTAGCAATAATGCCATATCATCCAGCAGTATATAGCAGCAACATACACTGGGGCAGAGTTCATGGACAGAGACAGAAGACTGAAGGTGATTTACCTGGAGGCAGACGAGGGGAACAGGTCAGGAACGGGCTGGGTCGGTAACAGGAGGTCAGGCAGGAACAGAACGGGGAAAGTTGCGCATGAAAGCAGGAGAACCATGGGACGCAGACAGGAGAGTGAGTGAGGCTTAAATACCTCACCCACTGATTAGGGAATGAGCTGCAGCGGTGCAGTCAGGTGAGGGAAGAGGGGGGCGTGGCTGGCAGGTGGGATGAGCAGGGGGAGGCCGAGTGACTGTGACAATAGCAGCAATATGCCATATGGTCCAGCAGTATATGCCAGCAATATATACCATTCAATCTAACTGTATGCTCCAACAATATGTTGTATGAGCCAGTGACATATACCAACATCTAGCTGAACCCATGGTCAAAATCAGAATCATTACATATTTAAAGATAATCCAGTGAAAATGGAAATAGCTAATTGGATACACCCATGTCAATATATGGTGTGTTAGCACAGAGCAAGACCCACTAACACTTTAACTGTGATGTTTGGATATTTGTTCTGGATGTTATATTCATCACATCATGTTTTTAAATGATGTTAAACAGCATTGAACTGTCATGGTCTTTCACTGAGCCCATACAGGTGGATGTTGCATTTAAACCTAAAATGAAATGGGAAGGATAAACATTTACGCACTGCATGCAGTTGGAAAATTGAGTTATTAATGCATAGGTTGATGAGACGTGGTTGAGCAGACACGGAAAATAAAACCTCACCAACATTAACCGCCACTAAAAACAGCAGTGGATAAGTTTTGATTATTTCCAATATTGTGATTTTCTTCTGTTGATCCTAAAGCAATCCTCTTTTATCTTTTACCACTTCAAAGAAATCATTCCCACATTTATTTATGTGTTTCAAGCAAGAATAGAAGTTGGAAACAGTTGCTTGCTCGAGGAGAATAAAGAGTGGGAGGTGGCAGTTTGGCTTCATTTGTTTTCATGTTCTCTTGTTTATTGAATTAAAACAACAACCAAAAAAAAAAAAACAGTGGTTCAAATTACCAGCTACAATGAGAGACGTTTTAATCGATGAGTCACATTCCTTGTGTTACCTGTTCTAGTGTTACAAATAAGACAATTAGAGACATCTTATTTTATCGTTAGCGTATTAGTAGTTTGCATGGACAGTGCAGCTTTTTAGTTTCATACTATAGGGGAACTAAAATCTCTGAGCGTAGCAGCATCCAATTTGTTTCGCAGGTCGAGCTGAACTCAGTGACACAGAATGAATGCAGGCCGCAGATCCTTTTGAACTCGAGCTAACTGGGTGTTACATTTCTTCAGAGTTTATTGTCACGCACCACATCAAAGATCCTCATTTGCTGTTTACGGCCTAATTTTTCTGACAGGGGTTAAATATATAAGAATGGCTCGCCTTGCTTCTAATATCTAGCAGCCGGCCACTGCCGACTGTGGAGCCCGACTGTATAGAACGAGCTCAATATCTGTACATTCCGACCTCCCTGGGAGGACGGCGCCTATAGCCTCAGCTGCATGTCACTCCAAATCAATTAAAACTGGACTGGAAGGCTGCTCCAAAGAGACCTGAAGATGGGAGCGACAGCCAGAGTAAGTGAACGGAGTGGAAAGAAGAGGTGGACGAGGTAGGGAAAACTAACAAGAATCAAGGGAAATAGAAGAGGAGACGAGTCAAAGGATGAACGGGAGATGGGAGGGAAGTAGCCAGGGTGGGACAGGGAGGACGATGCAAGAGGAGAGAGGGGAGACGGTCGGTGTGAATTCATGGAGAGTTAACAGAGGCTGTTCTTTGTCTGAAGACATACTGATGTCTCAGTGTTCGCCATCAGAGACGTCTTTCTCTGCTGGGGTGAAAACTAGCCAGCTGCTGGGTGGGAGGAGGAAGAGGGGCAGGATGGATGGAGGGAGACGATGAAGGAAGAGATCTGAGATGAACACTGGAGGCAGAGCTGGCACTCGTCCTTTCCTGGCGCACTCTTTGCCCCCAGTCCCCCCCCCCCCCCCCCCCCCCCCCCCCCCGGCCCCCCCCCCCCCCCCCCCCCTCTGCTTCTCAGTAATAAGCGGTGCCCTGATCCAAAACACAGTTCTTTGTGTTAGTGGGTCTCAGCCGGACGGATCACTGTGGGAAGGAGCAAGACGCTGCAGAGATGCCAACCCTCCCCCCACGAAGCTGTCTGACCAGCTGTCATTCTCTTCTCTCTCTTCATGTACATCACTCAAAACGTGATGGCTAATGACTGAATATTTTGGCAACATTTGGAAGTTGCCTGAAACCAACTTTTTTTGCAATTAAATTGTTGGCAAGTGTTGCTTATACTGGGTGTTTTTCCTCATATCCAACACGCCAAACTTTCTCACCACATCATAACAATCTAAAACTACACAAATACAAGCTTTCGAACCAACTGTCTCCATAGAGAGCAAAATATAAATACATTATAATATAAATATATTTCAAATAAGACCTATGGCAAAGAATGCAACTTGAATGCAATTTGGCCCACACTACACACTAGATTTTTAAATAAAAACAATACATGGATACATTTCTTAACCCTTACTTATGAGTCAGTGTGACTTTCTTTGATTTTCGGGTCAAGTCATTTGAAACAATTAATTCCTTTTTACAAATACCTCTCCCTGATTCACCCACTCTCCGATAAGTCCGAATTGACTTAGTTTGATCTGTTCACGTGCATGCGTTCGTAAGCATTGATGTCTAATTAACAACAGATCTACACGATCTACAAGGCAGCCGCGGTGCGTATGCATAGCCTGTGCTTCTCCAGCCTTGGTGTTATTTTGTAATCCTCGGTGATTTTGATATTGCAACGTCTGAAATATATGAATTGATGCAAAGCTTTCAAATAACTCTCATTGTGCTGCAAAGGCTCTGAGCCACCAACTGAGGTAAAAATGTCAAGACTGAACCTGAGAGTGACGCATGAATCCTGGGCAGCTGCAGCGGCAGCGGCAGCGGCAGCTCTCTGCCGTCAGTCTTGACAAAATGCAGATCTCCTCGAGGCACAACCTTGTTGTCATTGTGCTGGGCAATAATGGATGCTGCAGAATAACGTTACAAGGCATTATGGTTGGTGTGTGTGTGTGTGTGTGTGTGTGTCCACAAAACTAATACATAATAGCATGTTTGTGGACGAAGAGCAATGTGGTCCTCTGTATGTCCTAAAAACACAGAACGTTACCTGGGAGGCAGGATGCTGTGTCTCAGGAGGGTGTGTGTGTGTGTGTGTGTGTGTGTGTGTGTGGTTCCGGTGGTGACAGCGCAGCGTTCCCCCAGGAGAAGAGAGACACCAATAGCCATCACTGCAGAGGAATCCTGGGGGACATCGAGCTTTCACTGGCTCTATCCGTGCCAGCACCTCTCTCCCTGACAATCTGGCTGGACGCAGACAGGAAGGCACACATAAACCAACCAGACACACACGCACACTTCATAAACCTGTCTTACTCGCTGCGTGCACGTCTTCTGCGTCTGTCTTTCTGCAGCACACTCACTCATTTCCAATTACCGGGCAGGTCGGCTGCCGTTCCAAGACAATAGCTCAGCGAACTTGATTACCTGTTCCCATGGAGCCATGTGGGACAGCAGATGAAGCCTGAGTGATTGTAGCAAGAGCGTCAGCTCATGGTGCTCAGAGACGGCTCCATCCATCTGAGAGAATTTTTAATAAAATGCAGTTTGAATTATTCTATTCTATTCAAAGCTACTTTAGGGGGTCAGGTTTGGTTTTAAAGAAATAGGGAAGGGAAGAAATAAAACATAAACTATTGCCAAGAATATGTGAGGGCATTGAGAACTTCTGCATTGTCCAACTACTCCCAAAAAGTAGTCCTCTAGTGGAGTTATCACTCCCTACCCAAGGTCAGCAGAATGAGAGGTGGTTCGTGCAAACAGACATGCAGGACTTACACACCATAATAAAATGCCATACACAAAGTGCATGACGGGAAAACGTTATTCCTTCTTTTGTGTACTGCGTTTGCATTCATTTCTGTGGACACTGGAAGCTCAAGGGAACCATGATTCATAGGGTGGACACATTTATTTCATCCCACAGGTAGATTTGTTTCTCAAGCAAAAAAAGAGGAAGTGTCCAGGTGTCCAATTCAATTCAAAATTAATACACACTGACAGAAGACAAGACCAGGAAAGTAATGGGAAAAAATGCTAAATTGCTTCTATTTGAGTAGAAGATTTGATCAGGTCAAATGTGGAGAAATCTTTGAATGAACATCCCGTCATGGGAATGATTGCAGCTGGGAAAAAAAAAAAACATGTCCATAGCGTTTTGTTTCACCCCTTGGGACAACAAGCCTTTGACCAGAGGGTAGAAGCTGAACTTTCCAATGCAGAGGATGTGAGTCATGATTAGAAATGGAGCTGGCTATCGTCTGTAACTCATCTAAGGCCCACTGAGTCAGTCACTACCTGACTCAGTCTGTTTCTAACCTTCAAAAACAAACAAAAAAAAAATGTTCAGGTACATCTCTGGCCTTAAAGTCACTCACCAGAACTCAAAATAAAACAGCTGTGAAACCACAGAGGAACATTGTCTACAAGCAAGCAGCCCATTAGCATGTGAAGCCTGTGAAGATAGAATGCATGCATGACTCTTCACACATTAGCCTGCTGCTGTTCCTTGGGATCCTCTGGAATCAGTTGAGGTTCCCAACTGCCTCTCAGCGCATTCAGAGCACAAGCAGCGTGCGACACATTAATCGACCTACGTGCTCGACTTGAAAACTGAAAAATCGCAGCATCACAACAGCGTGTCCTAAAAATGACGCTGGACAAAGTTAAGAGCTCTTTCAAAGTTGCCAACATTCAGGTATAGATTAAAAGTAATCCAGTGCCGGTAAAATGGTGGTTGAGGGAATCTGTTTCTATGGCAACTATCAGCTCTATGATGGATTGCAAAAGCCCCTATGTGCACACACACACACACACACTCCCTTGCTCAAACCTGAATGCACACCTGTCCGCACACACTCTCGACTCAGCAGGTAGACACCATAGCTCATGACCTGCAGCTCTTATGTTGAAGCAAAGCAATGGCTGCCTGGTAAAAACAAAAAAACCCCAGCAGCAGCAGAGTCGCAGGCCACGGGGAGACGTGCGGTACACGCAGACAGGCGGCCGGTGGGCGGAGAGAGAAACAGACTGTGCGTTGTCATTTGACAGCAGTTTAATACGAGCC
The DNA here is from genome assembly GCA_016785235.1 of Pseudorhombus dupliciocellatus. Taxonomy (NCBI): domain Eukaryota; kingdom Metazoa; phylum Chordata; class Actinopteri; order Pleuronectiformes; family Paralichthyidae; genus Pseudorhombus; species Pseudorhombus dupliciocellatus. The sequence continues at coordinate 1,181,934 of JAFBJW010000118.1, forward strand.
AACAGCTGAGCTTTGGACAGGATCACAAAAAAAGGAACAAACACCATCTGCATCTGAGGAACATGTGTTTCCATCCGGCTCCATGAAACGAGTCCTCTTACTTTGGACTCCATCTTAGCCCCGACTAACAAACACAGGTTGTAGATTATTATGGTGAAAATACGCCTTTTGCAGACGAATGCAGACCTGCTGCGCAACTGCTTCATTAATATTGATGCCAGAGATTCCACACAAATCTCCAGGTGCAGCAGCTCAAGGATGTTCGCCTTTTAGCACACCTATCAAGTCGGCCACACTTTGCATGCATGTCGAGGCGTGTGCGGCCACACATATACACAAACACACAAAAAATAAAAAAAAACAACCCCCTCATCTCTCAAATATTGCACAAATCCCATAATTACAATGCTCGTCGCAGTTTCCCTGTGTCGCTCCCTGTTACTCATACCAATTGTAATTGATTCATGAATATGTTCAGGCGACAAGGAGACAGTTGTAACCTGAGGGCTGCCTCCATTTCAAGGCCAGTTGGCCTGAACAACAAATCCCCACCACCTCTCCCTCTACCTGTGTCCTCCAGTCTGAGCTGAGAGTGAAGAAAATATATATATGGTTTGGAGATGTTCTTGCCTTGGTGACCACTGAATGCACTTTAAAATACAGGTTATCGCTATTAACCCATTCACTCCTTGGCAGAAGCTGCGTCATATCCTGCTCCCGACACACTGCTGTACATTTACAAATGTACAAAGCCGCAACCTTTTTGTTTCAAAATCATTGCACCTCTTGGATTTGATCAGTGATTGATCCCATCTGCAGTAAAAATCAGCCAAGATTGACTGCACTTGAAGATACATTAGATGTAACTGTGATGGCTGTTGTTGTCCTTCTTAAATGAATACTACTTCTACTAAAATGTAGAATAATAACAATATTAGGCTGAAGTCAACACTGTTTTCCTTGATATATTTGACTTCTCACTGTTTTTCTTGAATGTAAACCTATCTTAAAAAATGTAGGAATTTTATATTTACCTCATTAGATATAGTGTATAGGGTACAATAGATAAAAACAGCAGCCAGGCCACTGACTTTCAGTATTCGACTGGTTCCATCACACATCCCTTACTATTGATTTTACCTGACCTTTACTCTTTTTAAATAATCATTCTTAGTTTCTTATTTCTGTTTTATTTATTGTTTTATTAAAAAAGCACAACTGTTTTTTGAAAAATTTGAAAAATGCTAGCCCAGCAATCTACAAATAAAACCAACATCCAGTCCAGTTTTACACACACAGCACGCAGGGAGAGTCGTCACCTCCACGCGGCGGTGGAGTGTGATGCTGCTCGTGCGGGCAGGAGTCGGCCTCTAGACTGCGCGGGTCACAGTGGCCACAGAAAACAGCCTTAATCCAAATATTTATTTATCATTGAGATTTTCCACGCTACACATGCACTTTGGAGTTCACAACCACTTTTTCACTCCCAAGCCACTAAACGATCGAGGGTTAACCGCTGCATGCTCCTAGTTAATGAGGGAGGGGTTTTTTTTCTCTCTCAGTTTCTCTCAGTTTCCAAAGTGCTTGCTCATAGTGAGAGCTGTTGGGTCTCTCTGCGATTTATAAGGCTTCGTACTTGCTGAGTAAATTCCCTCAAGATGATATATGTTCTGATTTGGCTCGATACAAAAAAAATTGAATTGCCTTATCCAGAGGTAGTTTTTTGTGATTCTTGTTTTTTGGAGATCTATTGTACGAATTGTAAATGTTCAAAAGTCACGACAAAGAGAGAGAATAGAATAGAAAGTACTTTTATTCATGGCCGAGGGGAAATTCTTTTGATACAGTATCCAGTCTGTCCGAGAACATGCTCTGTTGAGCCAGGAGGGTGCAGTGGAGAGGATGGTCGGGGTTTTCCCTGATGGACAGCAATCTGTTCAGCATCCTCCTCTCCCCCACTGATGGTGTCCTGTTTGGGGCCAATGATGGAGCCGGCCTTCTTAATCAGCTTGTTGAGTCTGTTGGTTCCACCGGCTCCAATGCTGCTCCCCCAGCACACCACAGCAAAGAAAAGTGCACTCGCCACAACCGACTGATAGAACAGCTCCAACATCTCGCTGCATACATTAAAGGATCTCAGTCTCCGCAGGAAGAAGAGCCTGCTCATCCCCTTCTTGTACACAGCACTTGTGTTGAACGTCCAGTCCAGTCTGTGGAAGCGGCATTCAAAAACAAGAATGTCAATTCATGGACGTTAAAGTTTTGGATTCAGTGCTGAAAGACCTTCCACCAAAATACGAATGAATACTGAGGAAAACACATGGCGAGTGGTCCTGGAGGTGTTAACAGATTATTAAGGCCAGCGTTTGGGTTGAAATCGCTGTTCAACAAATCTGTTAAATTCTATTACCCTCCGCACACAGGCTAAGGCTGTTCCCACTAATTCCCCCTCCAGGATCACTGCATTTTATTTGTTCTTCTCGGCTCATCATCCACCCGATTAGCAGCAGAAATACAATGCAGCTGATCCCGAGATCTAAGATACACTTCGTCTGATGTGTCCTGCTGACACGAACCTTTCTTTGAGCACAATGACAGAAATTATTCTTTGGGCTTTGTACAATGATGCTGCAAGAACCACTCGTCTCCGTCACCCGCATCATACTTAACATCTTCAAACTAAAGCAAAAAAATCATCACAACAACAGTGTGAATATACAGTCACGACAAAGCTGCTGCTTGAAGTTGTAATTATGCTCCCATATTAGTAATTATATTCTGACAACTCTATGGTTATTTTCAGCCCCACATATGAGAGGATTTAACAAGCTTTTAATTTCTCATGGAAACACGATTGAGATACTAAGCCTCAGCGATGTATGAGACACTCGGGTTTGGGCTCAGTTTATGTTGGAATTCTGCCTTGATGGAATGGGCTGCCTCCTTCGAAGGAGGTGACGTAGTAACCTGTGAAGTCACGTCCTTCACGTGCCAGGAAGACTGCTGAAAGGTTTCTAGCTCGCGCTGCCACATGCTGCAGCAGAGCAACAGTTTGCGAGAATGTTCGGATGCCTGTGAGCATGGAAGGATACATTTGGTGGAGCCTTCAAATTGAGAAAGGCTTGTTGGGTTGAGACACATCTAGTAAATCTCTAAAGTGTATGACGTGGGCCCCGTATTCACAGTCACCCTGAGACAAATCAGAACAACAGCGTCAACACCGTCTTTTCAGCTGCTGAACTTCTTAATGACACATATTCGTCCGTTATTGTAATTGTTTGTACCATTCAGCAGGAGCATCCATCTCGACGGGGCGTTTATCAGTTTGCTTCTTGGCTCACTTAGACTTTTCCATCTCAGTAAATCCATCAGTAAAACCCCTTTGTTTAAACTTTTCTCTTTCTCTCTCGTCTCATTTGCTCTTTAGCAGCTCAGACTCCGTCTCATTGCCTCTTTCCATCAGCTCATTGGCCAAGGCTCTGATAGTCTGTCACCAGGAATATTTCTTCTGCAGAGCCAGTGGCTCTCTGCAGCCTTCAGAGAGGGAGAAGGGAAACTCTCTTTTTTTCCTTTGTAGAATGAACAAAAGTAAGGTATGAGGGAATATATGCTGATCTAGGCCTTTACCTGACAGAAACCTGTCTGTCATCTGCTGCTGCTGGCGGTGTGCATCATTATTTATGAAGCTTCATCAGAGGCCAGTGACAGACAAGTCTAACCTTTGCGGCAAATTAGCCCCTGATCCTCGTCCACATCACCGTCCCGGTTTCATTAGCTTGTGAGGGACATTGTTGAAGCTGGATGCTTGCACACTCCCACGTTCCAAACACACACGCACACACACCTCCACCCTCCTCTATATCTATAATAGCTGTTCACCTTGAAGAAGCTAGAGGGAGCTGTGGGTGTTTAATATCCCCTGATTCTTTTTCTCTCCATCTTGACAACATGTGATACAGACTGTGTCTCACACACAGAGAGAGAGAGACAGAGAGAGAGAAAGGGATGCACATGTGTGCATGCACACACATACATGCAAGGGAGAGGCAGAAAGATGCAAATATGCAGACACAAACAGAGAGAGAGGGATGGGGGGGGGGGGTTGCGTACGCACATTCCCACACACAGATACAAACACACACAGGTGACTTATTAATATCTCATGAGCAGCTCACAGACTGGAATCAGCTCAGGCTGTTCTGACGTGTGAAATGCAGCGTCTGTATTCGGCTTTTGGGAAACAGGACAGAACAAAGAGGAAGCTTTTAAGTGCATCCCTCAGCCTCACCAGACCAATGGAATGAGACATTACACCCACTTCATTGGCTGGCTGCCCACTTGGGAGTGCACGTATTAAGGTTGTACGCATGCTGCATCCCTCCCCCTGAGGTAGTGAAGGAAAACCCTAAGAGCTCTAGTCTGAGAGGGCGACTGGCAGTTTGGCTTAATTCAGAAGTGACATTCTGATTTCATGCTCATGTGGAATCTCAGCCTGAGGACAAAGTACATTTCCATTGTATTATACAGTGTTTGTAGAGGCATAGGTATCTCGGAGCATTGTGTTTACGATTTAACGGGAGTCACTGAAGCAGCACGGGGGATGTAGGAACAGTCTGTTTGGTCAGGTTTCATTGGTTTCTTTTGTTATCTCTAGAGGCAGCTGGCAGCGCAATACAGAGAAATCACGAATGCAAATCAAGTCAGTGGGGTCTCCATACAGCTGAAACTGATAAGACATAGCTCTGTCCATCCATTCCAGCCAGGACTACTGCAAACACAGAATGGAAAGAAACTCTCCAAAAGACAAATTCGCCCCAAGGGAACGGCACAGAGGTTCCTCATATCCAGATGAAAATAAACAACGTAGCAAACGGCCACGTTCTTTCTCTTTGGCCATTAGCCTGATCAAACGCACCACCTCCAACTGTCGCCGTTGATTCCAACCACAGAATGTTCCTGTAATCTCATGACACAGATCTGGAAAAAAGGTTAAGTGACTTACTTGAGATCTATCTTCCATTGGTGAGATTTCCTACATAGCAAGTGGCACGCTGCAGGTTCTCGGTGTTCCTAACAATCACCATCCATCAACCTTTCACCACTGCTTAACTAGTACTAGTAAGCACTATGGCTAAGAAAAGCAAGGGTGATATTTTTGATATTTTCAGTCCCAGGATGGGGTAGCACAAGTCAAAAGGTAATTAATGGGTAACATGCAATATTTAAGAGAAAGGATTGTAAAAGATATAGTAATGTATACATTGAATGAATAATATTATACAGTACAGTTCAATCAGGAAAAATGGACATGTGGAAATATCTACTGTGAATGAATTGGACATGAGTGTTTTATATTACACTGACAGAGGAATATAGAACGTTTAAGAGAGTTAAAGTTCAGTCCATAATGGTGCATGTAGCTCTACTGGGAGCAGCACTGGTGTGACAGTGTAAGTGCTGCAGGTCCTGAGGCCACAAAAAAAAAAAATAAAAAAAAAAAAAAAATTGTTGAGTATTGTTTTATCATAAATACTAATTATAGCTTGGTAAGAATCATTTTAACAAGATTTATTCTGCTGCAGTAAACTGGAAATCATTTGATTTAATAACTGAGTGGTTCTCCTCACTGCATTTTGATATCAACATTCCTTTTAATGATGGGGGTTTTTTTGGTCTCTGTTGGACACTTATCCATTATCTATACCACTTATCCTCGCAGGGGGCCTGGAGTCAACCCCAGCTAAGGACAGGTAATAGGCGAGATAGACCATACCACAGGGCCAAAATTCACAGATGTGCCATCATTCACACTCACATCAAAGGTCAGTTTAGAGTCCCCAATTAACCTCACCTCGTCTTTAAACTGAGTGAGGATTCTGGTGCATCTAAACGTGTGCTGACATGGGGAGAACTCCTCACTGAAAGGCTCTAGCGATAACTCGCTGTGTTTATTCTCAAAACTTTGACGATTGATAAAAGCAATGACATAAATTATAAACTGCACATAATAAACATCGTTGGAGCATGCAAACGTTATGATGTCAAAGATTTAAGTATATTCTGTGTGGGTCTAGCTGTTAACAGCTCATGGGCCAGAGCAGATTCTAAAAGACATGATTTTTAATCATTTCCAAATTATACCTATTTTGATTTAGATTTTTTTAAGTTACTAACTGCTGGCTAACATGAGATGACTTTGTTAGAGAAACGTCCGCTAAGGAAGTGGCCCATTTTGAATATAGGGGAAGTTTCCATTATTTTTCAGGCAGAGGTCTCAGAAGCTCCCGAAAAGGCAACCTAGGTGAGGATGAGTTTTGCTCTGAAATGCCGAAGGCTCTGAACATCGTCTGTCTAGGCTGAGACGCCTTTTCAAGTCCACATGAGGGATGGGCAGAACAGGTCAGTGGTTATCATGTTTAAAAAGGGCGGCCGGAGGGTGTGCTCCAATTATCAGGGTATCATCAATGGTGATTTGAAATCTGCTCAGAGAACTTGTATGAATTAGATTGTTCCGTCTCCTGGGAATATTGTCACCATTTCACCTAAATAAGTTTTAAAGTTTTAAATTTTCCAGGCTGCGCTGAATAAATGACTTGGATTTTGGATACTGCAGAAGTTGAATTTATTCAAACAATACAACGGTTGCAGCATTGCAAAAAGCCTGTTTGATGTGGGTGTTATCTCTTGATGCAGGCTGCTGCTGGGTGCAGCATAATGTCACATACCTTGCAATTCAACTGAGGCTGCTGGTAAATCAATTGAAAGGGAATTTCGCCGGTGCAGTGGATGTCCAGGGCAAAGAAATGTTTGCATCTACCACATCTGTGCTCTCACTGTTCCCAACCATGACAACTCCAAAGGCTTCATGCTCGCGCAGAGGTTCCAGACACCCTGTTAAATTCAGGGATGATCTGTTTACTTCTTGCCTCTGGATTACTGACCCCATAACACGCCAAAGCATATTCAAGCATGTGAAACTCCAAAAGCATGACGGCACACAGCAGCATGCTAAGCTACAAGCATGTCGCAAAAATCGCATTTTGGAGACGACTCAGATTTAGCTTGATTTTCCTCATACTAACAAAAGCTCCACATCGGCGCAGATGCCAATGTGCGAGCCCTCCAAAGAGACAACTGCCGACACGGCAGGCTAAATAGAGCAGAGCGGACCACGTGTGTGAGTTCAGTTAGAGAATGTGTTGTGTGCGATCCCATGTCGTTTAGTATGAACCCCAAATGACTCCCGATTAAAAGACATCAAGTGTCATGACTGCAAACACAGGGCTTGGACTCAAAACAGAGTTCAAAAAGGTATTTAATAAGCCAGGCATCGATAACAACAAGAGGGAGCTCTGACGCTCAGTGAAAGGTCAATACAAAAATCTGGAAACTTGGAAAATAGGAATGTGCAAGGCTTTTCCCAATCATGGATCAGCGTGGCCACATGGGCAGACATGCACATGACGCACTGGCCACAGGCAAAGGAAGAGGGGAGTATATAAAGGGAGAGGGGTAATGAGCATCTGGTGTAGACAATCAACAACCAGGGGGACGCAGAGACACAGTGCACACAGGCAACCTGAAAGCACCCCAGCAAAATAAAACAGGAAGTGGATGCAAAACAGATTAACAGTAACTTAACTAACACAAACAGCGGTGCATGACATCAAGTTGTGGACGGTGATCTTGGCCGTTGTTGCTGAGACTTTTGTGGTCACATTGGGCAGAGTATGCAGGTGTTACTGAGGGCTGGAGACTGTCCCCCACTTTTGGATTCTTTATTGAGCCCCTTTGCAAAATTTCAGGGCTCTTTGAAAATAAAAGGAAATAGGCGACAAGATCAGCATATTGTGCTGCAGCGCCAAGAGAGCAGAATACCTATTGTTGTTTGGGCTGAAAGGGACCAGAGGCAGCTGAAGCATCATCAGACAGCCGAGCAGAGTTAGAGCAGGGAGAGCTATTTGTTTCATCCATCCTCACAGCACCCAGCAATTTATCAGACGGAAAAGCCTGAGCAGCCATCAATGCACTCTCAATAACACAGAGGACTGATTACAACAACGTCAGCGTAGGAAGGCAGACTTTCATGACGGTGTGGCGGTGTTGTTTCTATTTAATGCGCACTGTACACACACAACTCACGCTGTCCACACACACATGCAGAAGCTTGTGTGCAGGCACAGACCCACTTTCCTCTTCGGGGGCCGATCACCTTGGCGCTGACCTCTCCGTGCCTTCTCTCTGCGGCTTTATTTCCATTCCTTCTGAGGGGGTTGTGGGGTCAGAACAATTGAACAAGTAAGAAGGCACACGTTGTGCTGCTATTTAAAAGTGATGTCAAGTCGCTGACTGAGGTGATAGAAAAACTTGAGAGCTGCTAACAGCCAATAATATAGCGTCGGTGCCCAGCCGAGGGCTGCAAAGGTAAACTCAGAAATCCATTCCTGGCTGATAAGGCTGCACACAGCAGCGCCGACGTGCCTTGTTTGCTGTGACACAAAGTCGCTGTGTGTTTTCTTTCACCAGCATAACCTGGGCTCGTCCCTCCTCTCCCAGGCTCATTTCGGAGCCTTTGAAGCAACAAGAGAGAGGAAATTGTTGTGGAGTAAATAAGTCACGTTGCATCAGCGGTGCAGTAATGTGTTTCTAATGACTGTCTAAAATGAGAAATCCTTTCATATTAAGCTGAAGTAATTAATAATAGAAAAAAAAAAAAACGAGCCGACAATGAGCAGCAAAACAATAGGAGGTGTGCTTGACTAACAAGCCTGCAATATGAATTTATGCTGATATATTCCTGTGACAGAGAAACCGAAACACAGCCAGAGGGCTCCATGTTACATACAATGTGCTTTTTGACACGAACAGGTCATTAAAAATTACGTTTTTTGCTGTTTTTTTGTTGCTTTCCCTGACAGATGAACCTCGACCATGACACCAATGTAACATTAATGATACCAGAGGAGAAGAACAGTAAATTAAACTGAAGGTAGTGGAATAATATTTTAGATGAAGATACAGGGTAATATTTATCCTGACTTGCAAAATGTATTTTTTTCCTGCAATGTCGCATTTCATTTGCTCCCACCGAGGGGACATGTTCTTCTAATATTTAGTGTTCCGCAGGTGTCTACCAATGTCAAGGTGTATAACCACCTCCTGCTGGATTTGCATCTTCTTCCTTTTCCCAAAATTCAATGCTCAAAAGAAAAAAATCTCTGGGGCTAAAATAATTTCCCCCATCTATGGGATCTTGAAGGATTTCTCTGGCCTCTGTTTCTGAGTCAACAGGTTGATTTAAAAATGATGCTGACTTTGAATGGCTTGGTTTAAACCTATTTTTATTTTATGCTCACCAATTGGATTTCATGCCCTGACTGCCTGCTCCTGATTTCAGGGCGTCTGTATCTAAACTGAAAATATCCCTGTCAACTATACCACACAGGCTCCCCTTCCATGTATCAACGTACTCACACCTTAACAATTGTTAAGTGAGAGATGTACCACCTGTTCGATTAAATGACGTAATAACAGAAGGGAATTATTCACCCAGCTCAAGTAAATGGAAAGCTAAAATTACCTTTATAATGTCTTTAAGTTGGCTAAAAAAAATCAAGGGGGGGTGGGGGGATGATGGTTTGTGCAACCATTTTGTGTTGGCTTTGAATTGAATATATTGAGAATTGGATTATCAAAAACTTCCTTCAAGTGCTCAGTTCAATGCTGTCAAAATGTATTCTGAGTCTACATCATTTGTGTGAGCCACGGAGATTTCCGTTCAGCATCATGTCCACAAACATCTGCCTGAGGCCTCTCACGTCAACTGGTGCAGCTACATGTGCATGACATCTGACATGGGCAGGTTGAGTCACTGACAGCTTGTGCCACTGTCCGATGTCAACACACACAAGCACACACCACAAACTGTATGGGAAATGTTTCTAAAGAAGCCATTTACCCATTTGCTGTGTGTTTTCCTCCCTGAGATCTTCTTCAGCGCGGCCTTACTAAAATCCCCTAAGCTTATGAACACTGACACAAAGTAGATGATAATTAAAGCATTGGCTTTTAAACTGATTGCCGCTGGATAAATTGGGGATTAGGTTGATGACGGAGAAGGGAGAGACGAGTAGGTCACTTCTCACATTCTTTACGTGTATAGATTTGACCTTTGGAGCAGGAGTTACACTGACGTCTTTTTGCTTGCAACATGTTACTATTTTAGTGGAGCTATGATTAGTGGTTAGTGTTCACATTGAGTTATTTTTTTGATGTGGTTTGTATAGACATGGAAGAGGTTATTACCAATATAGCAGCCAGTCATCAGGTGGCAAGTGAGACACTTGAACTTTACTCACGTCACAGTTCTTACTAAAAAAAAAAAAAGAAAAAAAAAAATGCTAGCCGCTCTGTGAGGCTCTTTCAACCAGAAAACATCTGTATACTGACATGTGTGCCACCTAGATATAGTACATTATGTAAACAGAAAAGATGAGCTGTAATCTAGATTCTCATGGATAATTAGTTGCTCATATCCATCCTACACTCTTAATCCACTTATAGCTTTCAAAACATTACACTCAATCAAAACATGTACTTGTCAACCAAACTACTTTGAGTCTAAAATTCAGGATTAGCTTTATTTCTTCATTTTCTTGTACAGAGGTGTCTCTCAAAAAAAGTTTAAATAAAAGATTACCATAACAACATTTCACAGCACCAATAATCACTGAGTGTTTACATGACATTACCAGTCAGGAGCTGGGGAGGGATCAGTCTTCCAAGAAGGAAACGTCCTTGAGGCACACGCCTAAGATTTGAATGCTATGCTCTACTTACCTATATAGGCCCACTGGAAACTTTATTAGGAAACCCTGTCCCTCTTTTGCTTTTTCATGGATTTATCCATTTGGTTATTCCTACAGAAAATACAGAAAAATTAGATATACAGGTCATAGGCATCAGTACTGTTCACCACAAACACAAGAAATGGAGAAATGAGTGGTTTGAATAGCAGCGCCATTTAAGCATCACGGTTAAGAATCTTTCCAAATCTCATCTGACTCCACAAAACAGCTGTGGGGTGTAACTTAAGTAAACCAGTGTGATGCAGCACATTTCAATGGAGAATATCAAATAAAATGTCTTATTGGACTGATTGATGGTTTTTCGAGAGCAAATTGCTTGAGAGGTGAGACCAAAATGTTTTATTGCAAATGGCATACTTTTCATTTCTTCACATGGAGCACAAATAAAGCAAAACACGTTTTTACCAGAATCCTTCTGCCTTTCACATTTGAAGACCATAAAAAGTGGGAAAAAAAACTTCATTTGAAACATTACATTTTTCACTATTAAATGCTCACTGTAAACTTCTAAATTCAAATTCAGAAATGAAAAAGGTTTTGTATTTCAGTAAAAAAATATCCAAATTTCCACTTGTCCTGGAAGGGGCGGGCCTCGCTGCCTCTTTAGAAATGGGCTGAAGTTAGAATTAAGTTAAATTGTTTTTGTACACGTGCATTTTATGCTGTGGTCATGAAAGACAGACTGGCACCAGACAAAGAAAAGAGGGAGTATATAATGCTAGAGGGTCACCAGGCGCAAACAATCACAACTGGGAAGATGCAGACGAAGACGGACACAGGAAAAAGAGAAAACTTACCAAAATAAAACAGGAAGTAACCAAACACTAACAACATTGACTTCACTATAACACCAACAGCGGGTGTGTCGAAAATTAGAACAAGGGCCGCAATTGGCCACCGGGCCGGACTCTGGACATGCCTGGTCTAGCCAATCACACGAACACTTTGTAAAGCTCCACCTTGAGTCTCTCTGTTCTGAGACCTGCTGCTGTTCAGCTGGTGGAATACAGGTGTGGCTTCTTACAGCTCGCCACTGTGTTGTGGGTTATATTTGCTTGCTTGAAAAATGGCTGCCAAAACTGCTGTTATGAATATAATGCTATGTCCTTGACTGTTAACCTCTGCTGCTGTCATACTGGCTGATTATATATTGTACATACATACTTACAAATAACTAATTGTATATTGAGCTAAACACTGACAGTGCATCGAGCACATGGCCGCAGTACTTTTAGGGGTAGACATTTTACCATGTCACAGTTCAGGGATAAGTGAACAGTGATGAACACTGTCTGAGTTAGACCCAGCCAAGGAACGACCTGAGCATTCTTTAACTGGCTCTCCTCTTTCCCCACTCCCACCTAGACCACTGCCACAGCAGATTTGCAGCCCAGAACAAAGGGATTTATTTCACAAATCAGGTTGAAAAGACAATGTCAGGAAGAGCACAACCAAAATAACAAACAAAAGAAATCAATAGTATCGAACAAACTTCCCTATTTCTGAAACAAATGAAAAGAAAACAGTGGGATTTTTGCCTACCTCAACAAAAACAATAAAAAAGAGATTGAAAAATGAAAAAAGCTTCTTTCCTAGAAATATCAGGACTGCTCTGAGGACAGAACACGCATGTGAATGCATCCACACAGGCTTCAGACAGAAAACACAGAAACAACAAGCATTGTCAAGTGAGCTTTTTAAAGTCATCAGCCTATCATCCAATCAGCAGCTGGTCCTGAAACTGAACGACACAGAGCGGGGTGACTAGCACCCCCACAGGCAGGGAGGAAGAACAACAATACAAATCACGTAAACAGACACGTACTCGCAATTCGACTCAGAGTCATAACATCTGCACAGTAACAGGAAACAATAAAAAGGATCAGGTGTGGCAGGCAAATATTCAATGATCAAATATTTTCAATCATATACATGTTAGGTTCCCATCATTTTCTCAGACTTCATGACATGTTGTAATGATATTTCGGTGTGGGGCTTTTATCATCGTCACACACTCTGTCCATTTTATATTAAACAAGGCTTGGGAATATTTCACTCAAAGCAATATATTCAACTGTTCAATTTTAACTGACTTGCTAAGCCTGTTTCCATGGCCTGATGGTAACCTGGGCTTTTCCACACCAAGGTCATGTGCTGCGATGTGTCTGCAGTGTTCCTGTCTGCTTGGTGTGTTTTCCTCCTTTTGCCATGCATGTGTGGGCTGTTTCAGACTTTCATTATGATGCCTGATGCGGTCTCGACATACAAATACTCCTGTGTAAGCAATGAAGGCTGCAACATATTTACATGGCTGTTGCTCACATCTCATGTTCTGCTCGTTAAAGGTGTGAAGATGTGGCTTTGAGGATGAACTGTGGCCTTAAATCCTCCTTTGAGCTGAAAGCTGGAGTCGCCAGAGTACCTGACATGTGCAGTGACTCACCACACTTCACATCTACATCTGTGTTGTCTCCTTCTGCTGGAATGCATTGTTCAGTCTGTGTTTGTGTGGTCGACACCGTGGTGGACACTGAGCTTATGTCTCATCTTGGTGCAATAAAAGCATGAATTAATTTATTTTTGTGTTGTTGGAGTCTTGGCTGATATTGAGATATGAAGTGGTGAAGCATGAATACTCATGTCGGAGCTTTACATATTTCCCAAGTGGTGCATTTTTCCAATATCATGGTGGTAAGAGTTTCTGTCAGAGTTATATTTTATATTGGCTTCAGGAAAGTAAACATGACTCACATAATGTTGCACACAGTTAATATTGGCTTCATAGTATCTCAATAATAACGTTAATATTCCACCGGCTTGTTCTACTGCTCCTTCATTGTCCTTTTTAAAATCACTGTAAATCCTTGTTCTTTTGTCATCTATGTGTCATTGTTGGTATTTATTTTCCTAATTGCATCATTTTGCACCAACTTGACTTTATTCACAGTCAGGGTAGGGTGGGTTGTCATGTTTGGTTTATGCTGCCAAGTGAAATAGCCAATGGTAACGCACCAGCGAAGACTAGTTTGACTTGAAACGTCGACTTGTCAGCCCCAAATTCTGCATCAGTTGTACCTTTGACTGGATGATTTCTGCAGCTTGGCATCACAATGTTTATTTCCTTTTTTAATTACTGCCAACAAAAGTCTCAAACCTTCATGCCTCAACTTGTTCATTTGTGCTGGAAAATATTGCTGCTGGCAATGTTTTGCTGTTTTGTGTTTTTATTTTCTGCTGCTTCCATCTATGTGCAGGGTTGCTATTGTTTGTTGTTTGGTATGGCTATACAATCACATGGTCCAGTAGAGGTTTGTCATGTTTTGTGAGTGGAGGCTAAGGCTGTCGGTGATCTCACCTGTCGATTTCAGTCATATAGTGAGTCATAGTGCATATTGTTTTCGGGTCTTTGGGCTTTAGAGTCTGTCCATCCACTCATTATTATTCCTCAATACATTTTGAGAAAGTGAAGGTTAGCAATAATCAACCCAAAGTAAATGGCTTTTGCAATTTATTTTCTGATTGTCATTCTCAAGCTTACATTGTGTCCACACTGTCACTTTGACTTTGTTCAATTCGTCTTTTTGTGCTCCACAATATGGCTACTGCTGCTGCCTGATGCTTTTCCTCTGCTGTCATCTTTTGAGTAGCATGTGCAACACTGTTCAATTTTAGATATTATTTTAACTGCTGTGTGACTTTGATGCTTTCATGCTGTTTATTTGTGTACTGTTGAAATATTTGCTTCACAGAAAACCCAGCATAGCTTTTTTGTCACAAATGAGATTGTCAAATTCATATTTTCCCTCCCAGGCATCACATTCAGCCTCAGGACAGCTTTGTGGAGTTACATTTGTCAACCTTTTATGCTGTTGGCTGCTGCGTGCTGCTAGTGTGCGTCTTTGACATTTGCATCTTAGAGCCGCTGCATCTTTCCCCAAAACATTTCACTTTGGCGACAGTGTTCTGCTACACACAAAGGCTGCTTTTGCTAACACATATATGATCGGTTTGTGTGTGCTGAGCAGCAGGGCTGATGACCCTCACCTCCCATGCTTGTTGTGCCGCTTGCTAATTGCTTTCTCTTTCATATTTCTGCAGGATGTGCACTGGGTTTAAATTGGAATCGATTTGATGAAGCCATGGTTGAGTTTGTTTTGGTAGACTTTGATTTCCCTTGCTCGTTGCTGAAGGTGCATTCCTATGTCTAGGTTAAGTTAATTATATTTAGTCCTATGTGTGCTGCAGGTTTCCTCTGTATTGGCTGTGGGTCGTTGGCTGGCGATGGACTTGGCAATTAACTCGGTTGACTGAAGGTCGTGTTGCGTATAGTATATACACATTAGCTTCAGGGATGTAAACATCTGTGAGCTTACTGGCTTCATGTAAACGGAACATTTCATCCACTGTTTGTGCTCTGTTGCGTTATAAGACCTTTGATGAGGAGCCATTTTTCTGTTTGCCAGCGTTGGACAGGAATGTATTTCTGGTCTTCAAGTCATGCAGATGAACCCTAGGCTGGAAGTGGCTTGATAAAATGCGAGCGGCCATTGCGTCCTGCAGCGCCGCAGGGATGACATTGAGCAGATTCTGTGGAGCTTCAAGACGATACAGACTTACAACCCCGGTGAAGTGCCCGAGCAAGGGGAAGCGGAGGAAATCCCCTTTCCGCTTTTCCCTAACACGGGACTGAGCTGGCAGTAGTACAAGGCTTGGATAAATGGAAGTACATCAGAGTGTAGGGATGAGATTATCCTGGTTGGGATTTGGATTGGGACTTTGAGGAAATGCTGAAGGTGGGAGTACAGTTGAAGTTCTTACCTAAGCTACTGCAGGCTGGCAGAGGAATATGGGAGAAAAGCGTGAGATACAGCAGGTTCCTATAGGGAAAATGGACAAAGGCATTAAACCGTATATGTGTGTGTGTGTGTATATGCTTGATACTTTTGTGAATTGGATATGTGTATGACGCATCTAATTTCAAAATGCTATTGTAAAGGGCTACATCTTCACTTTATGAACATTTATGAAGTTTATGAATAATTATTCTTGAACATTTGGATATTTCATTCCATGTTATGTTCATTCCTTTAGTTATTCACCTGCTGGTACATGTAATTAAAAGCACTTCAACAAAAACTTTAGTGTGTGTGTGTGTGTGTGTGTGTGTTTCACATATGAATGCACCTAATTTCAAACTGTTATTCTAAACCCTCACTTTATCTCTAACACTAACAATCATTCTTCATCAGTTAGACGTTCAGTTGGTTCAATCAGTTATTCCCATGCTTGTACATGTAATTAGAAGCACTTCAACAGTTTAGTGTGTGTGTGTTTGTGTGTGTTTGACTTATTCCACTGACTCATTAAGCTGGCCCTTTAACTTCTTGAGGTTTGGTTAGGCAGAGTTCTCCAGGGCTCATTGGTACAGCAAGAGCATGTAAACCTCATGTTCTGACCTCATGACATTGCTCCTGGTGCGGTGGAGTTGAGGAAGCGTGGCATTATTAAAGCCGTAGCTCCTGCAGCACTGTGGCGAGCACTAACTCTGCTCTCAGCTACATTAGCAGCCTCTCAGAGACAGTGTAGCATTAAATTTTCACAACTCTTCAGCTTTTGTCTTTGGCGCGACATATCCACTCATGTTATTGTCATCTGGAGTAACCAAATGCATGGCGGAGCACAATTCCGTTTAAACTTTACTGTTTTCCCTGAGCCAGTTTATTTTTTAACCACCATCAAAGATCCGACTAGCTTTAGAGCCCACCGGTCAAAGCTTATGTCATGATTTGATTTTATGCATTTTCTCTGTATAAGACTCTTGCGTGGATGGATCCAGTGCCTCCATGTTTGTCATGGTAACTTGTTTGGTTTTATTTAAACAGACATATTTCTTGTGAATTCATGTGCTTATGTGATTTGGTGGATTTTAGATGCACAGATGTGCGTCAAATCAAGGCAAAAGGTGGTTTAGCGGGTCATGAAACTATAGATGAAGTGCGTGTTTATGGAACATGGTGACAGAGTATAAGGGGGACCGTCTGGGAACTGGTTTCCCGCAGAGACAGGCCCCTGCTGGGTTTGAAGGGTCATGAATGAATCTTGAATCAGTGAAAGTGTGAAACGGCATGGGGGTGATTGTATAAGGTGCACACAAGGAACAAATGTCATGCGGAGGTCAGAGGGTGCTTGACAGTAGCTATAGATCTGCACCTGCAAGTACATGCAATGTCTCAAAATAATCTACACACAAAAAAACCTGAATTAGAATCAATTTATTCTGACCTTACTGAGATCAATAAGGGGGATGGGAGGTCATAGGACGATAGAGGTTAGTGAGCTGCTATCTCAGACACTGGGGTTATGGCATCAAGACCAACTGGGCAAGAGTCTCTTCATCTCATCTTCCAAGATAAGGAAGCAGATAATGATTTGGAGGAGGATGTGTCAGCGCAGGAAGACAACATGGAGGAAAAACTCTGATTTCAGATAAAAAAACAAACAAACAGGTTTTCCTCACTTCCACATCCAGTTGCAGGCTAGACACTGCAATGGCCAGGGACTCAGGTTTAATGGTTCTTTTGATGGTTATACATTATAGAATGGAATAGAACGTTTTTATTCCTCCCCCATGGGGGAAACACACATTTACAGCAGCTCAGTGAAAGAACAATCAGTTTAAGTAAGATAAAAAAAACACGCTTGGAATCCTACCTACAGTTAAATTACAAAGTTAAATACAAAAACAGAATGTGCAAAGATCAAAAATTTAAAAAACCCTGAGCAGAAAAAAATTGTGCTGACGTAAGGAGACTGATACATTATAAAATGTATGACGTTTATAAAAGGAATCCCAACAGTTCCATTAAACATTTTGCCATTCTTCCTTTCAATAATCTATATTCAAACCATATGGCTCTTATGTGTCACGTCTGAGGACAGTGGTTCTCAAGGTTTTTTGGATCGAACCAGAGGAGTGGCGTCACGCTGCCACTTCAACAATGCCAACGGCGCAAAATATCTTATTGAAAAAAAAAAATACAGTTTGGGATTAATTAAAACAGATGGAATTAGAGAAAAAAACCCTCTGTAGTTTAGGTGTCATGCCATAGGATCTTTTTTAAAAGATAATTTATTTCCATTGAGCCCTTGCAATTCCACCACAGACCACTAGGGAACTGCGGAGAAGCAACTTTCTATGACAGTAGGTGTGGGGTAAAAGCTAAAACATATTATTTCTCTGCTTTCTGAAACATTAATAAAGACTCATAATGCATTTATCTATGTCATGTAGGCTATACTGCATACATTCTTACTACATCTGTCGCTAAACATCCTGTAAAAGATGCATGATGAAGTCTATATAAACTTATTTTGTGGGAGCGTTCTCATTTTCCTTCTTATCCGCGAGGAATAAACGTCTCTTATTTGATTAAGTGGAGGTCTGCCATGTCACTCGCTGAGCTCCTCCGGTGTTTATCTGTTAATTGACTTATTCATTTGTTCGTTCTGAACGTTGAAGTATTCTAAGGGGAACAAATGTTACAAATGATTCCATGCCCAGCCAATTAGTGGTGCTGTGGTCATCAAAGTGGACCAATCAAAACATGTCTCTTCGCAGACCAGAGTGTGGAGGAGACATGTGCAGCCGGAGTCAAAAAAGGGAAGGAGAGGAGAGTGAAACACAGGTGGCCTCCTAATTAGCCACGAGGAATGGTTATTTCATGGTTTGGTTAAAATATTCATATGCTCTGCATCTGGCTGTCAGTGTGGGAACAAGGAAGCTACATTATGTAAGTGCCTCAAAATGAGACAGCATTTCTTCTCCCTTTCACTCTGAGGAGTTCACAGATGTGATCAAATAAACATGGATGCTTTTACTGGGATTTCTAGGAAAAACCTAATGAGACTTTGAGCAAGATGTCACACGTGCACGCGACCCTAAAGGAGCAGTTTCCCTTTCGTCATGAAAAACTCTCCATGAACCTAAAGAGGGACTTAAGAAAATGCAAAGCAGTGCATTTAAATGTGTTGATAAAAAACATCCTCATGCATTATTAATTTAATCATGGCAACAATATAATTGAATGCATTTCACAAAATAGTCCCAGTTAATTATTCAGCCGCATTGTTTTTGTGAAGCTATGTCATGTGGTTTGTTGGAAGAAGGAGGGTTGCGTGCATAACTGAGCAGCAACATTTCCATAATGGAGCCTTAACTGGATTCAAAGGGGTAAAAGGTTATAAAAATCAAAGAGGAGAGATGTTGAGTTGCGCGAGGTCTCCAAACTCATGGCACCTGCAGCAATTCTTAATACTTTTTGCCACTGAACTCTAACATCTAAATAATTAAAACATTGAAAATGTCTCTTGTGTGTGCTTTCTAACATGATTACTGAATTGTCAAGTACAGCCTTCAGTTTTATCCAAACCAGTCTCTTACCTCTGGAAATGGTTGTTTTTTTTTTTTTTGGTTTATTATCACGAAGAGTGGTTTCCCCTGTGCTGAAATATAGGTGCCAAATGAAACCTCCACTGACTCTGTATCCAAGTTTGAAAGTTTAAAGATTCGCATCAGGCCATGCAAGACAAATGACACTGCAGCGTCAATAGCAGCAACAATTGTATCTCAGCACCTCACCAAAAACTGGAGTTTAAATGAATGGATACAATATTTGATTATCTAAATCAGAAATTTCAATCAATGGCTTAATTACAGTCAAATGAATGCTATTAACGCTTTGGCTGGAATTTATTTGACTTATTTCGCAGCTATGAATGAATTCACTGTAGCTGGTGAGAGGGATGAAGCCTTCTGGAGTGTGTGGGGGTAAAATAAGATGAAGTACCTTGGGAGAGGGTTCCAGTGAGCTTCTCCTGAATGACTCAACAGCTTATAAAGATAGTTCTCCAACTAACCTTCGACTCTCCCTGACTTCTGAACAGTTACTAAAATGTCAACCATTTACTGCCTCTCTCAGTTAGAGGTTAATGGCTTTACAAATGATTAGAAAATCTACATTGTCAGGAATTTAGAATCCTTTTCCAGTGTCAGAATTTTTGGTTTGCTCTTTTTGCACAATAGTACTGTTTTGTAAATCACTTGCTGGTTTCAAAATATAATGCTACGTTTTTATCATCGTAAATACTGAAGTGATTATTCAAAAAGCAGGACCTGCATTGTGATTAGTCGAAGCCAGCTCCTGGTTGAGGTCTTCGATGGTAGCTCAAATGAATGGAACTGTTCTAACCTGATAATGTCTTTCTTACTATTTTAAAGCAAATATTCTTGATGGAGAACGTTGTATCATGTGAAGAGCCAGTACTGACTCTAACTTCACTATTACTTGAGTCAGTGAAAGCTCTCTCTCCACACTTTGTGCCATCAATATTGCAACAATGTCCTCTCCTGAGCCGTCCCCATCACCGCTCTGCTCTAATGAAGTTTGAAAGTTCATACTGTCCACGATAAAAGTCCGGATCCGGGTAAGATGGCAGAATCATTGATCTGTCATTCACACTGCGCTGCTAATGATAAGGCAGTCATGCCTATTTTGTATCCATCTATAATGCAGCAGCATCAAGCGAGCGTTCGCTTGACTCTTGCAAGCTTTCAACATAGATTGCAGAAGCTTTCACAAAATCTGTAGCCCCCAGCATATGTCTCATTGTTAGTCTTCCTCTATTTTAAGTGTTTTATGACACCTAGCAGTTGGTAGAGATGGAGGGAGGCAGACACAGCCTGCTGCTAAATAAATGCAGGAGATGAAGGAGCACCGTCGGCTATTGTCCACACAGAGACAGAATGTTCAGTGACAAACAAGAAGAATTAAAATGTCTCCGCATTACCATAACCACCGCGTCTATTTCCATGCACACTTTTAATGGATGAA
This sequence comes from Pseudorhombus dupliciocellatus, assembly GCA_016785235.1. Classification (NCBI taxonomy): domain Eukaryota; kingdom Metazoa; phylum Chordata; class Actinopteri; order Pleuronectiformes; family Paralichthyidae; genus Pseudorhombus; species Pseudorhombus dupliciocellatus. The sequence goes on from JAFBJW010000118.1 coordinate 1,202,692, forward strand.
GCATTTTGTTGGTTCCTGACTTTTAAGATGGGATGTATACACTTAAAGAGAAAAACATTAATGTGACTGGGTACAATGTGAGGAATATTTCAGGGAGTGTTTAATCTAAATAAAAAACGACATGCATTTAACTGTTGACAGTTTTTACGCTATACTTTATACATTCCATGTTTTGGCTTTAAAAATGCGACTGGTATGCATTCTTAACCAGTTTGCAATTTCCACAGTAACATCCATACTCTTGTGAATTTTTATAAACCTGATAAGTTGCTCTTAAATACTTTTTTGGAAGTATCTTTGAGTTGTTTGTACATTCCAAAAAAAACAACCTGAGTTGCAACCTGACAAGTGCTGTGGACATTTCATTTTACTCAGAGGCCAAACATTATTCAAAAATATTCAGAATGCTCTAAAACACTTTGGAAATTGTTCAAATAACAATGTTCCAGAAATACTTATTTAGTAGTTGTTTTTGAATGAACAAAACAAAGTGGATTGGTCACCAATAATGGGAAAAGATTATTAAATAATAATAATAATAAAAAAAAAATCAGTTCATCCGCAAATAGTTTACTCCACATGCTTGACAGGATGATGTCAAGCATGTGGAGTAACTGTATTTATTTTATGGCTTTTATGACATTGAAGGACTCTGGAAATAATGTATATTTTCTAGGGAGTGTAAAGATGTTAGAATATAATCATGTTGAAAATTAGTGCATCTTCTGGTTTTTAGAACATCTTTGAGAAAATGCCGTTCTGGTCCAATGTAGTCATCTGAAAAAAAAAAAAAAAAAAAAAAAAGAATCCTTCTGTAACAGTTTGCGAGATCAGTCTCAATCTCTCACCAAGGCAACTGCATAACTCACTTTGGGTTGCACACTGGGAACTATCCCGCTGAGGTGTCCCTCCCCCGAAAACCTGTGACGCAGTGCTCCTCTCACAGGCGTAATTAGGATGTGCGCAAAAGAACACGGCAAATAAAGGCCAGCATCACAAGGCATCGACAGAAAAAAGTCCTCCGCGGGGGATCTCTGCGCCAGTGTGCCTACACCTGGGTGGACACACAACACTCACAACCTGCAGTGACTCTGCTTCAGATCTGACACCGAGGGGTTGTCTCAGCCGTCTGCAGAGACTCAGGCAGCTATCATGGCCGTGCTGTGGGTGCCAGATGGCGCAATCTCATGGAATACGTGGATGAGTGAGTAATGGAGGATACTGGAGGTGTGACATGATTAAATAAAACAGACTCAGGGACAGGGAACTGTGTTATACTGCTGCAGTGAATGAACACGGAATGAGTCCATAGCTCCTGAGTTCTACTATTGTGCATATACATAACAGTGAAGATGCATGCACATGTTTGGGAACCACTCACAGTGCAAGGGAATATTTGCAGTCCACTCAAGCAAAGTATTTGTCCTTTATATCAAAAATAACAAGTTCCAGCCTCAGCATGATGGACGCTGACAGATCTTTAAACATAATTTATCATTCTTTGTTGTGAATACCTCCCACTATTATTACATTTGTCAGTTTGACTTTGGTGAAGTGTTTCAACAATTTAAGTGGAGGCGCTGAGCCCTGTAAAATCAGTCGGTCTTGTCAAAGGCAAGGCTGTCAACAACACTAAGTGTTTTTTTTCTGTGAGCTGTAGAATCATAAAGGCTAAAGAAATTATCTGAGAGAGTTTGGGAATCAAAGGTTCATGGGCTGTGGAGTTTCATTAATCCGATTTTGTTCTGTAACTTGGGACCAGATCCAGAAAGAAGTTTGGCTATCCCAATCCTCCCTACCCCAAAGAGTTCCTGAGCGAGTGGTTTACAGAGTTTACGTGTCGAAAAGCAGGTCACCGATATCAGGCCATGTTTTCTGAATCAGCAGATACTGTGAGTCAGACAGTGGATGGGAATCAGTTAACGCTCGACTCAACGGGTGACACAATTCTGATTGAATACGACTTGAGACTTCTCATAAAAAAAAAAAGTATTCCGATTCGATTTGAGACTTTCTCCAAACTCCAAAGACTGTGATATGAAAAGCTGAAACACTGGGCAGCATCTGGTGTTCTGTCATTTTCTAATAAAATAACTTAGACCTCAGCGTACCAGAGGCTGATATTGTGTTATGCAGTTCCTGGCAGCTCCCAGTCACTTTTTCTTCACATTTGTTCTACTTTACAGTTTATTGTTGCTGCAGATGACAACAGCTCTGTGTGGTTTTCATTACAAGCAGAAGGAAAAAAATGTCAAGGTGTCTGTTGAAACTGAAACTTTGAACTATAGAGATTAAAGTTTGCACCAAAAAGCCATACAGATGCTTGTCTGTGATCTGACAGAGATGTAACACTATAGAAAAGTGAGACCAGGCTCATTGTTCATGGACACTGTCATCAGCACCATTATAGGTGTTGCCTTAACTACTCATACCTATAATTGTGTGATAATGTGTATTAGTGTATGAGTCTCCATTATACAGGATAATGACATTTTGTAGAAACTCACGTTTGAGGAATATAATAAACGTTAAGAGGAATGTAAACAATAAATGTGAAATATTTAATAAGACCCATTCCCCTGCTCACCGATGCTACCAAACCCTGTGAATGGCAACCTGCTGACCCTAAAGGTCAGTAGATACACATATGAATTAATCAGTGCTGCCAAAACGTGTTTTTTTACAACACAAGTGTGGCAGTTCCAAAGCCACCAATTATTTTCCACCTTTCAAACATTTCTTCTCCAGCAACACACACTCATGTCTCAGCTCATACTTGTGTCCATCTTAACTGAAAATGCGGCGGCCCTCAGTGGCCAAATCACTGCACCACTCACAGACAGCTAATGTCCCTCACTTTAAGAGCACATCAGCCTCCACACTGAGGCCTGTCAACAGCACACATGCATTCCTGCTCTGCGCTCATTCCCTTCCTCGCCTCCTCCAGTGTGTGGCTCATCACCTCCCTCACTCAGCCCTGCAGCTTAGTACAAGGCTGTGAAAAACAAAACGCTACCACAGGTTCCTGTTTCCCCAGGTCAAGGGCTCTTCAGTTCTCCCATTTCCTGCTCTCACTGAGGAAAAACACATCCTGCTTTACATCTCCCACCACAACAATCACACTTGATACACGCGTCAGTGTCTTTGGGGACATTTCTGACAACATCCAAGCAGGCTTGGGCAACACCTCTGCTCAACACGCCTTCACTTGACCCAGCTCAAGAGCTCTGGACCATTCTCATTACTTTTATTTTAAATCTAAAGCCATCTAAAGGGAACTCCTCTTACGGCCCCATTGATCCAAATCAGCAGGACTGTAAAAGCGGCCACAACACTGAAACAGCTCCGTTATCTGAGAAACAATCCCCGGTGGCAGCTCGGGCTGCAGCTCAGTCTTTGGTTCTTATTTTACTGGACCTATCAGCAGCCGCTGATACACTGAACCACTGCATCCCACTATCTGCTCTCTCCAGTATGTGCATCTCGGGCAAAGTGCTTTCTTGGTTTGAATTGTATCTCACTGGACAATCCTTCATCTTGTGAAGCCAAGGGACTGTGTCTGGGTGTGTCAGCCCCTGTGCACACCCCCCCCCCCCCCCCCCCCCCCCCCCCCCCCCCCCCCCCCCCCCCCCCACCCTCATCCACATCTGTGCAGCTATGACAAGACAACCTCCTCTCCCACAACGTTGAACAACAAAACATACCTAACTAGTATCTCCACGCAGTGTTGATGCACTTCATTACCTCATGTTCTACATGTCATATGATTTGACATGTTTCTATTTTATGAGAAAGAATAGCTTCTACCACAACGTAAATGAAAACATAAATGCAGTAATGTTTGAATGTTCATCCTTCAGATTTAAGTTATTTCAAATAAAGCAATATTCTGGATGAGTCAATGTATATGTGGATCCATCACCCACGGAATCTGTGTGGAAAAAACCATCTGCTTCTTTATTCAGTGTTGAGACCACTACACAGCACCGCACTTCAACATGATGGCCATGTTCAGTGGGAAGGGAAGTGGCATTAAATTGACTCTACAAGTCCTCTGATAAGCACAATAATCAAATACAAAACAATGTGCTCTACTCTCGATAATATCTGCAGCCCAGAGCTAAACAACTCTCTTCTGCCTCCGAGTTTGACTTTGATAGAAAAACCTTTTCAAGTGATGAGATGGTACAATGGAACACAGAGGTCACGGGGGACTGTAGTTAAAAGTGAGTGAACCACATCATGACTTTGGTGTTCTACTTTTATAAAACCACCCAGGACACTGCCGGCCCTGTGCCAGAGGGGGGGGGGGGGGGGGGGGGGGGGGGGGGGGGGGGGG